>JAPMOK011269268.1:0-14487 GCA_029874615.1 Achondrostoma oligolepis
TCGGTCTCGACTCGGTCTCGACCCTTCAAAGACTTGGTCTTGACTCGGACTCGGCATAGGCGGTCTCGTCCCCATCACTACGTCCAACCTACTGATGAGGTGTTTGTTGAAATAGTCTTGTGTTGACAGAATCTGCCCATCGGGAAATGTCAAAATGCCATGACTCAAAATCCTCAAAATCTGATATAGCTGATGAGCTGATATAGTTGCTTGACAGTGACCAGTGTCACTGGTTAGTGCAAGAAATATGAGGGGTGTAGAATAGTTATGTGCCTCTATCAGAAGTAGACCTTCCTGAAGGGGACCCTGAAGTGGCTGAGCAGCAGGAAAACCCTATCCCAACTGGAAGATTGTATAGCCTGATTTAAAATAACCCAGCATGCACCATGTAAGATCATCACTGTAAACGAGACTTGAGGCACAACTCCTGTGCTCCAAAGGCATTGTTGCATGAAACACAAGACACAGTGTTTTTCTTCTGTCATCTGAGATGCAAAATGTGGAGAAACTAGCAGAACAGAATCTCAAGGCCAGCAAGGTGAAAAGCAAATACGCTATAGCGGTTTGACATGATTTTTCGAGACCCCTCAATCAGGAATGGCTGCAGGTCAGAAGCCTTGGCTCCCAGCCTCTGATGCACTTATGGGGTTTAAATTCTAGCCAGCTTCAACCTCACAGATATACATGAGAATCACAGATGTCTCGGTTGGCACCAACCCTGCCATAGAATGACTGAGCACCAAATCAGTTGCTCATCTGAGCTCCTTGACTGTCTCAGGAGTCAAGTCAGCCCCTTCATCTTTATAGACATCAGCTTGGTACACCTGCAAAGCCGGCATGGTATCCAACACCTCACCCACCTGACCGGCAGTGATATAGGAATCACTGATCAGGGCCGATGTAGCCCTGCAGAGCTTAGACAGCCACTTCTTCCAAGATGGGCAGAAGACAGTGAGAGATGAGTAGCAAGCTCTACTTCAACCACATGCGTTTCAACACACCCCTGCTCCACCACATGCAGGACCAAACTCTTTCTTGAGCTGTGAAGTGACGGAAAAATACCAGTCGGATTATTTGGAATGGTTGTCAATGCAATAAAGGAAAAAAACTCGACTTTTCCCCTCATACTGGTGTAATTACCAGTTAAACCAACTAAATCACTTTTGAGTGAATGGTTAATACAGCAATGTTACAGTACTTTAAACATAAATGGGTTTTATGTGTGAAAGTGGCTAATGATGCATAAGACTGTGACCTATTTAATCAATTCCAGAAAACATTCCCATTGTTAGAAACACACAGGCACATGTACACACTTCCACATCTACATTAACCACTGTTTTCTGAGACGCTTGACCCATGTTGTGGTGTGTTGCTGATATGATGCTTGTTGATGGGGTACTGATCTGAACGCTACCTGTGTCGGCTGTTACACCTGTCTCTCTCTCCCTCTCTCTCTCTTTCTCTCTCTCCCTTTTTCTCTCTCTCTTATATTCATTTCTCCACAGGCTGGACCGTTTACCACCAAACATCCGAGCGAATCACCTATAAATCTAGTAGCAAACCGCGCACTAGATTCCTCAGTGGACCCGTGTCTATGTCCATCTGTTTGTATTTGTTCTACTTTTCTTCTATTACTCATAATTCCTTTCCCCATTTCTTTCTGCTCTTCTCTTGTGATTTGCTTTGGTTTTTCTGTACTGCATTTCCCACATGTTCACATCTACTAACACACATTCTCAGCCATTTCATTTCCATATTCATGTCAGATTGCACTTTCCATGAATATGGTATGATGTACTGCAACTGAGAAAAAGTAAAAAATTTCCCACAAACTCATTTTGGGATTTGTGCCTCTACAGTGTATCCTATTCAGGAAAGACCTTCATGTCTACTCGTCCTGCCTTCAATTTGTCTTCTTTACAAATGCTTTGTGCTGCAGCTTTGACCGATAACGTGGGCTGTCTTCCCCCAAACATGGCCATTCCCAACATTTAACTGAAAGTAGAGAGAGCGTGTATGGATTTGTCTGCCAAAGCTTTTGTATCGTCTATATATTTGTGCCTTCTTTCCTTTTCACTCCACGTAAAACCCCAATGAGACGATGATTGACGTGCCATCTCATGTTTGGATTCGGAAGATGAGCATGCCAAGGGCACGAGCAGGTTGCTGTGGAAACCATCAGGGCTGTATTTTGAATTTTTTTTACCTCACTTCCTGTTCTCTGGCTGTCACCTGCATGATTCTACTATGACACTGTCCCAGATGCATATTATTTACGTTGTGTTTCTGTTACTTTTGACTTGTAGTATTTTGTTCCTGTAGGTTAGGTGAGGGTTCATTTTGGACAGAAGCATGAATTTCCCCACCAGTGCATCATAGCTGTGATTAGGAAGATTAGGCTATATTTTTATACTTGGTCTCCCTCCATGTCAAAGTTATGATTTAGTCAACATTCTAACCTTCATTGTGTGGAAAATCTCCCCCTTTGTAATTTACTAGTTACATTTTAAATTTGGCATGCAGCACTTTTGTCGCATTCAAATTCCCTTTCGAAATGCTTTGTTTACTTTATTATTTTTCTTTGTACCGTATGACGTTTTAAAGCTTATTCTGTTTAAAACATTCAACTGTTTATAAATAACTCATGCCGTGCTTTCTGGGGTGGATAAAAAGTATTTTTATGCATCCAGATGTTTGTTGTTTGGTTTTAAATGGTGATTCTTTTAACTCTTTCCCGGCCAGCGTTTTTGAAAAGTTGCCAGCCAGCACCAGCATTTTTGATAATTTTCACAAAAATTTCATGGCCCCAAGAATATTTTGTTGTATGAATATCTGAACAGTCAATATATCAAAAGAAAGAACAGAGCCTCTGCTTTTAAACAAAAAAAAACACGTTTTATTCTAATTCATGCATTCTTTTTTTTATTAAAACTTGAATACGTTTCATAAAAAAGCAACATTTTGAACAAAAAGCTGGAAAAAATCATGTTTTAGTTCAAGTCTTCATCCAGATGGGATTCAGAGTGATAAACACAGATAGAGTAGATCGATCCATCAACGCCCTCAAAGCTTCACAGTCGTTTCCTCGATTTAACATTTCATTCAGTAATGTTGGGCAGTTTTGATTTATATGCTGTTTGATGATCGTGTGATTTGATGTGCATCAGCAATGCTTCTATCACTTGTTTCTGATGCTTCTTCGTCTGTGTTTTGATCCAGAGATTCTGTACTATTTCAGAAGATGTGTAATAGTGCCCCCTACCGTAATACAGTGGAAACACGGATTGCCGGAAAAACTCGTCAATGGCAGGGAAAGAGTTAAAAGTGGAGGTTTAGGAGAAGATCAGTTCAGTTGTAATCTTAAATGCACAGTATTTTCACTCACGGCCACAGACACGTACCATATATGATTATGAGCAACGATTCAGTTAATTAGTCTTGACTTTTAAAGACCCCATGAAATCAAAATTAGGTTTTCAGTCAGTGTCTTTTAGCTTTAAGGTCATTTGCTCTATAGAGTCATGTAAAAAAGAAAGTAAACCCTCTTTATTAAAAATCATTTTATCATACAACCTCAGATGAACAATTACAGAGTGTCATTATTTAGCAAAACCTTGGCCAAAATGGAGAAGCCATGGGTGACAAACTAAGTCGTATTGCTTCCATAGGGATATAGTGGGAAAGTAGCAGTCAGTATCTGCCCTTGATTAATTGATCAAGTGTACTGACCAACTCTATAAAAGCAGAAGTTTTGGTAGTTTGCTAGTCTGGAGCATTGCCAAAGAAGAAAGATGTCAGCAATGATCTTAGAGAAGCAATTGTTGCTGCCAATCAATCAAGGAAGGGTTACAAGGCCATTTCCAAACAATTTGAAGACCATTATTCTACAGTAAGGAAGATTATTCATAAGTGGAAAACATTCAAGACAGTTGCCAGTCTTTCCAGGAGTGGACGTACAAGCAAATTCACCCGACGGTCAGAGCATGCAATGCTTGGAGAAATCCCAAAACACCCGAGAGCTACACCTCATACTCTACAGGCCTCAGTTAACATGTTGAATGTTAAAGTTCATGGCAGTACAATTAGAAAAAGACGGTACAAGTATGGCATGTTTGGAAGGGTTGCTAGGACAAAGCTTCTTCTCCCTAAAACGAACATAGTGTCACTGCTTAGGTTTGCAAAGTTGCATCTGAACAAACCACAAGACTTCTGGAACAATGCCGTTCGGACAGACGAGACCAAAGTGGAGATGTTTGGCCATAATGCACAGAAAACCAAACACAGCATGTCAGCACAAACACCTCGTACCAACTGTCCATCACGTTGGTGGAGGTTTGATGATTTGGGCTTGTTTGGCAGTCGCAGATCCTGCACACCTTCAGTCATTGAGTCGACCATGAACTCCTCTGGATACTAAAGTATTCTAGAGTCAAATGTGAGGCAGACTGTCCGACAGCCAAAGCTCGGACGATGTTGGGTCATGCAACAGGACAATAATCCCAAGCACACCAGCAAATCTACAACAGAATGGGTGAAAAAGTAAAGATTCAAGGTGAAATGCTGAGCCGGGACCTTCTGAGAGCTGTGCATAAACAATGCACACAAACATCAATGAAATGAAAGAAGAGTGCGCCAGAATTCCTCCAGAACAATGTGAGAGACTGATAGTCATACAGAAAATGATTACTTTAAGTTAATGCTGCAAATTTCGCACACCAATGTGCATTAGCTCGTTCTGTGTACACTCGAAGATGATAGGGCTCCCTGAAGTGATCCCAATTACATCGGGACGTCGACATAACGTCTCCCTTTCCCTCCTTCAGGGAACGAGGGTTACATACCTAACGGAGACGTTTTACAAGCTACGGAATCATGGGGTGTACTTAGTTTTATTACACATGCCGCCTTCATTTTGGCTTTATTTTTTTAAATAATGTCATGTGTTGTTCATCTGAGGTTCTAATTTTAAGATCTGCTAAAGACCAGATGATATTTTATGACCTGATACATAAAACCATAGAATTCAAACAGGGTGTACTTTCTTTTTCACATGACTGTTTGTATCATTCCGGTGAGCATTTTATTGGACTATGACCATGAGCAGAGGATAAGAAAGTCCTTTTGCCCTTAATTATAAACACTAAATGTCCTCATTTAAAGCTACAACTCAAGCAAATGTTTTGACAGCTGCCATTGGATCTTAAATGAAGGTGAAGCTGGTGGTGAGAAGTCCATCCACAGTACGATCAGTCATGATTTTGGCCAAACCAACATCCTATTTCAATAGGACCTATTCAGGAAGGAACGTTGTTGTGCCCGTCAAACCATTTCATGGGGTCTTTAAAGTAGGACATTTTAGTCAAACAAAAGTGTTGGACCTCATTCAGAGTCCAGGCTTTAAGGTTGTCTGCACAAAATGCCTTTTTTAGCTCATGAGCCATTCAAACATGTCACCCACCGACACCTCATGAGAACACAGATGAAGCCTCCCTGCACCTGATTCAGTATCTGTTCACTGATTGGTCGTTATGTTTTCTTGTGCTACAGCTTTTCCAATGGGCTCTGCCGTGTGCTTTCCCCCGCCCCCTAACGTCTCTGTCTTTGCTGTTTTGCTCTTGTAGGGTCCACTCTGAAACGACTCTGTCTAGGCAAAGAGCGCAACAGTAGTAAATATCCCACTCCTTTCTTCTTCGCTCCTAGTCCCTCTTTCTTTCTTTCTTTCTTTCTTTTCTGTTTTTTCACCTGTCATTTCTTTTGTTGGCATGAGCGTTCGCCTCTGTGTTAAGTGCTCTTCATTTGCAACAGCAGATTGTGAAATTTGCATTGAATCTTTATATTAATTTGATTTTTTTTTATTTTTTTTTTCTAGTGCATGGTTGATGCAGTCAAGTGCTTATTGAAACCTTTATGATTTCTGTATTTCTGGTCATTTAAGTGTATTTGTGTATTTCTTTGTTCTTTGTTTGGTTCTGTAATCATCCAGCTGCTTGATTTTAGGCTAGAAACAAGCGCACAACAAGAAACACAAACGCAGAAACAATCAGATCCACCAACACATTTCAAGTACATACTCAGTGACTGTTCTCTCATTGGTGGGAACAAACCTTAGTACGCAAGGGGTTGATTGATGTCTGTGACTCTTAAACCATGTGTTATTCAGAAGTCCGTCCTCAAACTTTTGAATGGTTAATTAAAATTAAATTAACTTAAAAATTGGTATTGAATCAAGTCGTTGTCAAAGCAAATATTTACACCTCTAGTAATGCGTAACGATTAACCATGATATGAACCACACTTCATTGCGTAACGTGACGAATCTCATCATCTGTCAGTGAGCAGCAGATTGGTTACAGAGGACTTAAGAGTGAATTCTCTGAGCTTGAGGTCTTTCTATGTCTCTTTCTCAGGGTCTCATAACGCTGGTGCTTCATCATCATCATCATCCGCAGCTGTGCCAGCTTCATCGCCTCGGCCAATCACGGCGCTCGTCCAGGCTCAAGCCAACAACAGCAACAACAAGACTGGCACATTCACCGATGACCTACACAAGCTGGTTGATGATTGGGCGAAAGAGACTCTTGCCTCCGCCCCTCAGCTCCGCCCCTCCGTGTGTCAGATCAGACCGCAGAGATCTCATCACTCCTTCCAGACCAGCCACACTACAATGGCCAGAGTCCCCAATCAGGTACTATATGCTGTTTGTCATCCAGAATTGTAATGAGGATGTTTTTTTGTTTTGTTTCATGTTCATCTGTGTTTAGTGTGTAATGTTTCTGTTTGATCATGAAAAGCTCTGCAAAGCTTCAGTTTTTCTCTATATCAGTGTCACTGATTCTGAACTCCCTAAAACTCCTCCATTGTAGTCTTGAGTTTTCTTCTGGGAATGAACACATCATATTCCTCATTTAAATAATTCATACGCAGAATAAAGGGGTCTGGTTGAGTTAGTTAGTAGTGTGTTGAATCTGGCGGTTATGGTAAGGGGCAGGATATTTTCTAAACACGCTCGAAGGTCTCGACCAATCACAACACACTACTCCAGCCGACCAATCAGAGCACATTGTGCTTTTCAGGAGCAGGGGCTTTATAGAGACTGGAACTAAACAGAGCGTTACTGACAGACTGCGCAGAGAGGAGCTGCAACATTGGAGAATATGAGGGAACTCTAAGGAAATTTTAAGACCACCAGGTTACTTTTTAAGTTAAACCAACAAATAATTTTTTATAGTGAGTATATATTCTGTTCTATTAACCAGATGCATTATTTTTGAGACATACTATAATGTCTCTGTTACGCATGTTAACCCTCGTTCCCTGAAGGAGGGAACGGAGACGTAGTTGGACGCACCGTACTGATTGGGATCACGCTTAGGGAGCCTGTCATCCGAGTATTGAAAAAACAAGCCAATGCACATTAGCGTGCGAGATTTGCATCTCGTGCTCCTCCCCACAGTGCGGGTATAGACACCGAAGCGGATGTACACACAACTTGTTTTTCACTGAGGAGCCAAATGGAGCCCGGGGTCAGCGGTGATCCAGCACTAGTGGTGACGGGACTACTTCTCCGTTCCCTCCTTCAGGGAACGAGGGCTACATACGTAACAGAGACGTTCCCTTTCAGTTCGGTCACGTTTGACGTAGTCAGACGTAACGTTCTGATTGGGATCCCAATTAACACGGCACCTAGTGCTGCCATCTTCCAGTGCCTAGCGGAAGCCTCCTGTCCCCCCGCAATATTGAGGCAGAGATGGGACAGGGCTTAGGCCAGGGAAGTCAACTGCTGTTCCGCATGACCCACTCAGACAGACTTGGATAACACTGGGAAAGCGTACCCATTCGGTGGAAAGGGAGACACTGCGGAAGCCACATCCTGCCCGTAGGGAGGTATCATGTGGCGGTTACACACATGGACTGGGCGTTTCCGGGCAGTACAACATATGGAATGTCACTGAGGTGGCTCTGGCCTAAGCAGTGGGGAGACAACACCAGTCAGAGACGGCAGAGCGGGATCTGGCAAGGGAAAGACACGGGCTCGCCGCAGGGAGCCGTATCGTGGAAGAATACACATATGGGATCGCCGTAGGGATCACAACATATGGGAAGCTCCGCCACGTCCATTGCCAAGGGGTGTGAAGAAACTCGACAGGGTTCGGCTAAAGAGGAACTCTACTGGAGCAAGAATGGCGCACGTATCCAGTCCGTAGGAGGGAAATGGCGTAGCAAGCCGACACTTCGAGCGGGGCTTGCTGTTTTGGCTGGCTTCTATGCAAAGAGAGCACACAGGAAGTTACCGGCTCGACACGTAGGCTATAGAATCTAGCGAACGTGTTTGGTCCGCTAGAGGTTTTCGCCCAGCCCGCAGCTCTACAAATATCTGTCAGCGAGGCACCCTGTGCCAGCGCCCAGGAAGAAGCTACACTCTGAGTGGAGTGGGCTCGCAACCCGGGGGGGCACGGTGTGTCTTGGGATTGATACGCCAAGACGATGGCATCCACTATCCAGTGGGCCAACCTCTGCTTGGAGACAGCCTTTCCCTTCTGCTGGCCTCCGTAACAGACGAAGAGCTGGTCTGAGGTCCTGAGGCTTTGCGTTCTGTCCACATACAGACGCAGAGCGCGGACGGCACAGAGAAAAGCCAGGGCTGGGTCTGCCGCCTCCAGATTTTTAACTCTGCTGCCTGCAATGGCTCAAAGGGAGGTCTCTGCTGTGCCATCAGCACCAGAGACAAGTCTCTAGAGGGTATAGAGGGGGGGGGCGAGGCGGATTCAGTCTCCTCACACCCCTCAGGAACCTGACGATCAGGTCATGTTTCCCCAAGAATCTCCCATCAACTGCATCATGATGTGCGGCAATAGAGGCAACATACACTTTGAGGGTGCACTCTGTACACTTCGTAGAGGGTGCTCTCGCGGAAGTGATGTGTCTACGACAGCTTGTGGTAGATCACCTAGAACCTCCGCATCCCATCTAGGGACCAGACATGGAGTTTCCAGAGGTCTGAACGTGGGTGCCATACAGTGCCCCGTCCCTGAAAGAAAAGGTCCTCCCTCAGAGGAATGGGCCAGAGAGGGCTGTCGAGAGGAGCATCAGTTCAGGGAACCAGGTCCAGTTGGGCCAATAAGGGGCAACTAGCAAGACCTGCTCCTTATCCTCCCTGACTTTACACAGTGTCTGTGCGAGAAGGCTCACTGGGGGAAACACATGCTTGCGGAGGCCCCGGGGTCAGCTGTGTGCCAGTGCAACTGTGTCGAGGGTCCCCTCGGTCAGAGAGTAGAACAACTGGCAATGAGATGAGTCCAGAGAGGCAAACAGATCTGTCTGTGCGGCCCTGAAGTGGTCCTAAATCAGCTGGACCACCTGGGGATGGAGTCTCGACTTTACCGGAGCCACAGGCTGTCGTGAGAGCTCGTCGGCGGCGCAATTGACCATGCCGGGGATATGAATGGCACAAAGCGACCTCAGATGCTTCTGACTCCATATGAGGAGATGGCGGCGAGTTGTGACAATCAACGGTAGCGCAGACCACCTTGATGGTTGATGTACGCAACGGTCGCAGTGTTGTCCGTTCGGACCAGAGCATGTTTGTCAAGCAGCAGCGTTTTGAGGCATCTCAGAGCAAGGTGTACTGCTAGCAACTCGAGGCAGTTGATGTGCCAATGCAGTTGAGGGCCTGTCCAGACCCCCACAACTGCATGCCCGTTGTATGTGGCCTCCAAGCTGGTGGAGACCACAGCATACCTGGACACTTGTTCTAGGGGCACTCTGGCCCAGAAAAACAAAGAGTCTGACCACGGGCTGAGGGTTTGGCGGCAGGCCGGGGTAATTGTCATACGGAGTGTGCCGATTTGCCACGCACATCTCGGGGCTCGGCCGTGATGCCAGTGTTGATGCGTTCTCATATGAAGCAATCCGAGCGGCGTTACTGTGGCTGCGGATACCATATGCCCCAGCAGCCTCTGAAAAAGTTTCAGTGGGACCGCTGTTCTGCTTTTGACAGTATTTAAGCAGTTCAGCACCGACCTGACACAATCCTCTGTGAGGCGTGCCGTCTGGGGGACCGAGTCCAGCTCCAGACCGAGAAAAGAGATCCTCTGCATGGGGGCGAGTTTGCTCTTCTCCCAGATGACCCGAAGACCCAACTGACTGATATGCTGGAGCAGCAAGTCCCTGTGCTCGCACAACTGATTCCAAGACTGAGTTAGTATCAGCCAGTCGTCGAAATGGTGGATACGAGGATCCGTAAAAAGGATACGACCTCCGTAAAGACGCAGGACGACAGCGCGAGCCCAGAGGGTAGATCTTTGTACTGATATGCTCAACCCTCAAATGCAAAGCGCAAGAATGGCCTGTGTTGCGGGAGGATGGAGACATGGAAGACATGGGAGCCTTTGTAAGCCTTGCCCGTGAGAACGGACGAGAACTTACAGGCTCGAGAGGGGAGACGAGGTTTACCCTTCCAGGAGGCTGCAGTTGCCGGACACAGCTGCATCGCAACAGACCGCTCCATTAGAGGGATAGCCTCGTAACCCTTCGCCGCTCCTCTGTCAAGGGTAGTGAGGGGGGAAAGAGGTACTTAGGCGGTTTCTGGCAGAAAAGGGTGCCGTCCACAACCTAGTAACCTCCTCATGCACCTCGGGAAAGAATGGCACTGGTACTGGTCCGAGAAACCAATCATCCAACTGAGACGTTTCGGGACACGGTGGAGGGTTCCACGCGAGTCCGACCGACTCGGCGGCCTGTTTCAGCATAGCTGACATTTCTGGATCTAATTCGGGCAACAATACTCTCCCAGAAGGAGGCAGCACAGCTAAATCATCATCTCCAGAGTCGAGCTCCTCTTCCGATGCAGCGACCGACATCCTGTCCTCATGAGGAGCCCCGAACGAAACGGCTGGTCTGTCCACTCTAGAGGGACCAGCACGTTCCACATGGAGCTCCACCAGCTGCGGTGCCACAGAGGAGTGAGGGGCCCATGAGGACTGGTTACTGGATGGGGAAGCCCTCACTGTGATCCTCAGATCACCCATCCCACACGGCACAGTAGGTCTCCTCTGGGATTGGCCAGAGGGGACGCTAGAGCAGGGCATGGGAGTGGGGAGTTTCGATCTTAACACAGAGATGGATGTTTCCCGCAATGGAAACATGAACTATCCACAAAAGTGGATGACATGAACTATCCACAAAACTATCCATGTTTCGGCATGCTGTAAGCCCAAACATGTGATGCATCTATTGTGACCGTCAGCTGGGGATAGGGAACGACCGCATCCAGAAACGCACGGGTGGAATGGCATCTTGAAAAAGACGCAGACACACCCGTGTTGCTCTTTCAGGAAATAGTGCTCTCAACCAGTGCCGCAGCACACAGGGAATGACCGCGGAAACACTGACAGGAGATGCTGCAGCCTGTAGCAGTAAAGCACTCACCCTTTAACCACTGTCAGAACAAACACACTGATGTTGAGAGCTCAGAAGGCTCGCGATCACCGCTGCACTCGCGCTGTAACACACCAGCACCGGGAGAGACTTCCAGAAGAAGCACCGACACACTCGCTCGTTGTTAGAAAACACTTCAACACAGAAACATCAATCCATCTGCTCCGAAGAGGATGACAAAGTGGTGTGTGCATCGCTTCAGTGTTTATACCCTCGCTGCAGGGCGGAGTGCGAGAATCAAATCTTGCAAGCCAATGTGCATTGGCTCGTTTTTTTCAGTCAAACATTACAGGCTCCGACTATGTCAAACGTGACCGAACTGAAAGGGAACTAACTAAAGGTAGAAGGAGTCATCCATTTAAATTATATTAAGCCTTAAAGTTCTGCATAATTAGGGGCGTGGCCACTTGAGTGACAGGTGGATTGCAGCTGCTGTCACTACTAGCTGTTTTTCTGCTGTCTGTTAGTGTCACGTCACGTCACCTCAGCTAATCTGCCTCTTTGCCCATTTTCGTTATTATATCTGGTCTCTCTCTTCTCTTGTAGTTCAGAGGCTCAATCCCTGCAGCGGCTGTGAAGCTCCATCTGCCCCTGTCCTGCCCGCTGTCAGCAGCTCTGGGTCCCATCATGCCTCACGGCATGACTAGCGGCCCGTCGCCCGTCATCCAGCGGAGCGGATACCTGATGCCCACCGCCCCCTTCGCTGGGATGATGCCAGCCCCTGTGTATCCACACCAGTGGTCCGGTTTGCCCAGTCCAGTGGGAATGTTTGGCACGGTCGCTTTGGCCCCATATCCGACCATGACCAGCCCGGCACTGCAGACGTTTCCTCTGGTGGTCAAAAGCCCAGACGCCCCAATGTGCCCCAGCAAAGCCAGGACTGCATGAGCGCTTCAAACACTCTTCTGCATAAGGCTAATCAATGCACACTTGCAGATGGATAATCACGTCTGGGTTATTCAAACTGACTGGGAGTTCCTGCAACACGTTTTAACTCGGCTTCAGGATCAAACCATAATCTCTCCTCGATGTCTGTGTGCTTTAGATTGCTGTTGGATGGGAGACGCATCTGTATGAAGCCTTTGACCCTGTAAATATGAGGTGTGAGTTTGTGTGTGTGTGTGTGTGTGTGTGTGTGAATGTAGGCATGAGGAGTGTGTTAATGTATCAAACCAGTCCTGTGGGCGCCGCTTGCACGTTTGTTTGTTTTGACCTTTTAGCTCTTATGTTTGAATCTGAATTAAGGAGTGTTAGTGTCAAGGGTTCGGCTGAAATTAGGCCTTATTAATGAAACAGGAGCAGAATAAATGTAGTCATTCTTATCTAAATCTCATGACGAGTCGTCTCATGACGACTTCATACATAAATGTTTTATGAAAGCGTCCCAGTGCTGAACGTTGATTATGGTCAGAAATATCAGTCCTGTTTTCCAATCATACTCGTTTAATTCATTTACAGCACTTTCATTGGCGGTTTACAGGAATATCCAGCAATTTCAGACCACAGGACAAAATCCCTACTTTAAGAAAAACAATTCAGGATGATGTAGTGCCTTGATCGGTCATCAGTTTTCCCTCTAAAGGTATGAATTGGTTTTAAAGGGGGGAAAACATTCCTCTTCTGTTCCTAATGCAATGGCATTTTTCATCATCTTTTTTCTATTTACGTCCCCTTTCAGTTGAAGCAAGTTTGCATTTAAATATAAACCTAACCATTTGAAGTGTAGCTAGTAGCTAGATTGATGAACGAATGCGGTTGATGTCTGGGTTTTTGATTGGTTACAATCATTCATAAGCAATACTGCACTAAGCACAGAGTCTCAGACGCATTTGAGGAACGACTGGTTTACATTGCCATGATCTGATGAACGATGCATGCCATCAAAGCGTCGCGGACGCCCAAATACAGAATTAAGAATTACTGTGTAAACGTGCTCTTATAAGTGCGCCGCCTTCCCTCTTTACAGCGTAACACAGGGACTGAATGCAGGTTTGACTCTGAATGTGTCTCAAAATGACATTGCATGTGATTCACCCTCCCTGTTACGTGCTGCATTATCCCAACCCATAATGTGAACATTGACAAACTACTTTACATTTGACTGTTTTACCAAATGTATCATTTTTATTTGCTTTGCATAGTGGCTGAGTTTATTCCTTCTTGCACAGTGTTAATGATGTTGAGTTTTAATTTCTTTTAAGAGGGCAGTGCAATTGTTAATCATGACTCATATTTATTGTTGTTTTTCATAAAAGCGATCCAGCATGAGAAAGTGCAAGAGTTTGAATAATAGCTCACAGGTGTACAAAACGTATTTGCATCCAAAATCCACATCCCAACATAAACTCTGGTTTTATTTGTATGTTTGTATGATTCAATCTTAAGTCAGGGTTATATTTCTATTATAACTGCCAAACTGTGAATTGTACAGTCCTCTAGTATTTATTTCCTCAGTGCTTAGTTTTGCTGCAGCTTCTGTCCTGTAATGTGTTTTTCATGCATTTGTACAGGATGTTAATCAATGATCTGCAGTTAGAAACGTTTCCGGGAGGTTTCTGATGTTTTGTTCTTGCCGTTATTAATGCTGATAATATATCTGGCAATAATTACTCCACTTTACCATGTTTGTGTCTCACGGATTTGATGGTTATGGACTTTTCCCAGTCTTTTCTCTGTGAATGATTGCTTCACCCTTCTCCGCATTACTTTGCTCCGCTCAGATCCAAACGAAATGCACTCACAACACAGACTGTGTACAAGTTTAATTAAGAATAAATCAATATTTTGTGCTTAATAGCTACTGTGTTCTTGTGGTTTTTCACAGGCGTACAACAGTTCAACAGTGATTATCTAAGCCATGCTCTTGAGGTACAGGTACACACACAAAAAAAAAACTTGTTTTTAGAGGGAAAATAAAATCTGTTTTGTATCTTTTAAAATATACTTTTAAATAATAAAAAAAATACATTTTATTTTTTTATTTTTTTTATTTATTCATTTAGCTGACGCTTTTATCCAAAGCGACTTACAATTGCTATATATGTCAGA
>JAPMOK011269354.1:1522-13733 GCA_029874615.1 Achondrostoma oligolepis
GTTATCAAACGTAATAAGTTTGGTCAAATATTAAATAACACTTTTTTTATTTTAAGGTGACGTAGTTACATGTTACAACATGTATTATACTTACTATAACAGTATATTATGCATAATTACAAGTAACTAAACCAAACCCTAACTCTAAGTAGCCCACAAGTAGTTAATTAATATTACTCAGTAGGCTATTTCATGTACAATGTAACTACGATACCTTAAAATAAAGTGTAACTAAATATTATGCTGTGTAGGGCTTCAGAAAAACTACACAATGAATCCAAACCTAATGTGCGTCACTTTGTATTCAAATAGTAATGTATGAAGAACAAATAACGGTGAAGGTGTGCATGCCTTCCTTGGTTAAAACAAATGCATAGAATTTTTTTTTTTTGGGCCAAAAGTCCACTGACATTGTCATTTTGAGGCACATTAAAAGGCTGGTAAATGAATTACCATTTATATTTCAGAGATAACTGCCCAGATCCGGTACATATGGATTGCACACGGGCCAGATGTGGGCAGACACTATATGTTGCTGTCTGGGAAACATAAACCTGTTGCCTTTAACTGTAAGAAATACTCAAACATCACCAGTAGACGGCGCTGCAGTCATCACAGTTCTGTAGAGTTGCTTACACACTAAAAGCGGAACTTGAGGCCAACTCAGAGAAACCATTCACCCATTTATCTTACCATCTTCAGACCAAATCTGAAAAACTGCGAGCACATTATCTGTTGTACATCACATTACAGTTTGCAATTGTAAAAAAAAAAAAACATTTAGCTAAACAGTTCTCTACATTGGACACATTACTCAAAACTAACAGTTCTTGTGCTTCATTTGAAAACACTCGCATTTAAATGACACACATTTACTGATGACATGTGTGAAAACACTTAGACATAAATCGTTCTCTTAGAAATCAAAACTCATTTTGAGAAAGAGATCACTTGCATTTCTGTTTATAGTGTAAATATACCCAATTTGTTCACTTAGAAGCCAAAACTCAATGTTCTGAGAAACAAATAAATGTTTCACCCTTGCATTTCTGTTTATTTTAATATATACTGAATATGCATGCAAGTCAAGTCACCATTATTTCTATAGCACTTTTCAAAGCAGCTTCACAATGAATAACATATGCAAATTCTGTTGTAAAGCAGCTCTAGCAAGCCAATACAGTGTCTTTATTCAGCTCAGTGTTGTATTTGGTTCATTTCAATAAAATTCAATTGTGCATATGGACTGAATGCACAGTGTATCTGTGCACATACATGCATGTGTGAGTGCTATGACAAACTCCTGTACACTCCACAAGCAAGACACAAGAGTAGTGTTTTACATTTTTCACATGTGCAATTTGATGCATGCATCTATTACATTACTATACAAACACACATTTATTTGAAGCGTTAAAGCAGTCTTAGATTAAGTGTTCGCTTCTGCAAAAGATGTGACCTTTTGCAAGCTGTCTGCATGCTATGTGGTTGTGTGGTCTTCCAGGAAATGGAGCCAGCTAGTTTCAGAAATTGCATGTAAACAATTAGAAAAAAAAAAACCTGTAAGTGTGTAGTTCCGCATTTCTTGCACACATGCACCATGAATAATCAGAAATCATGAACAGCCATGAAGCTTATTCACTTGACAAGCTTTTCCCCATTGTGCTCCATATATAGTGACTCCTGGTTTGTTTCGGTGTTTGTAACCCAGAATCTTTGTGTACGTATTCAGATGTAAAATACTTAAAGGCTACTGGGCATGTAAATGAAAAGCAAGACAATTCATCATTTTACAGCTACCTTTATTTATATAAAAATACAAAACTAAAAAAAAAAAAAAAATGTTTCCATAGGAAAGCAATATAAATGCAATCCCATCTCTTTTTATATCCACTTCAAATGCATCAGTGGCATACAATTCAGATCAATAATACAATAATCTTAACGTTAAGTTAATAATCAAGTAAAAAAAAAAAAGAGAAATGGTCACTGAGGAGGAAATCTGTACGTGTGTCTTTATGGAGGGCGAGATCGAAAAGCAGCCATTTCATGAAATGTTCTCCCAATAAACTCTTAACGCTCCATGGGAAGTAGCATGTCTTCCATTTGGATGTTTAAGAGGGGGAATCAGTTCAGGAATAGACCTTCCTCCAACACACAGAATATCAGACACATTTACACCTCCCTCGTATCCTCCACCCAAGCATCTGGCCTCAAATTACAAGTATATATGTAAATATATATTTAAAAAAAAAATGAGTAGAAAAAAACTAAATTAAAAAACAGCCACAGGACTGTCAGACAAAATTGTGCGTCTTCAGGTCTGAGGGTTTGCAACTTTTACAAACGAGGCAAAAGAGCTGCATTTAGAATAGTTAATTAAACTTATGTAACTTAAAAGCACACATTTGGAAATGGACCTCGAGACATTGTGGTGTGACATGCATGGTAAACGCTGTCTGAATGAGAACTGGCTCTAGCTGTGGTGGTCAGAGAGTGTCACAGCACGTGAGTCGGGCTTGGCTTGGCTGGCACGTCCAGGGTGCTCTCGCGCCCGCAGTGAGATGGAATGTTTCCAGTGCTTTGCTCCTCAGCGGGAAGAGGAATCCCCTGCTCACGGATCTGCTGCATGCACTGCCTACAATGAAACATCAGTCAGTCAGAAACAGCCTCTTCCATTAACCACTCTTCTAGTACAATAATCAGTAACACTTTATAATAAGCTTCATTAGTTCATGTATTAACTAACATGAACAAACAATGAGCAATACATTTGTTACTGTATTTATTAATCTTAGTTAATAAAAATCCAGCTGTTGCAAAAACAGATGCAACCTTTGATCTTATTAATGTATTAGTAAATGTTCAAGATTAAGATTAATAAATGCTGTAGAAGTACTGTTCATTCTTAGCCCACGTTAACTTAGTTCATGTTAACGAAGGAACCTTATTGTAAAGCGTTACCCAATAATCATACTTTTTGTTTGGATAGGGGTATCATTTTTAAATATTTAGAAATATTACGTGTAATTTTAAACTAAATATTTAAGAAATGCCGTGTTTCTTTAGATACTACTGAGCATTTTAGTAAGGTGTTTGGTCTACATCAAATGAAAGGACTTAAAGAACAGTTAACATCATGAAAATGGATTCCCAAACCCAACTTACCAGGCGGTTCGGGACATGATGTAATAAATATCGGGTTTCTGGAAGCCATTGAAGGTGGAGGATGCGGCTACAGTGTAGGCACCCATGTTCTCGAACAGCAGCCAGTCGCCCACCTGCATGTCCGGCAGGCTGCACTGCTCCACAATGCGGTCGAGCCCATCACAGGTGGGTCCCCAAATACTGCACGGGTACATGCGCTCATCAGGCTTGGGTTTCTACAAGAGAGTACAGGTTACGGGTTAGTTTTAGAGAATAAAAACCATAATTTTTTTTTGAAAAAGGATAATCTGATGGGCTAAAACTCATTTCCACACCTTGTGCAGAGTAGGCAAGACATGCGCATGGTCGTACAGAATGCAGTTGAAGGAACCATAAACGCCATCATTCACGTAGTACATCAAGGTTCGGTCATTGGTCCCATCCTCTTCTTCTGAAGTGGGGGAAAAATTTAAACCAAGTTAGTCATCACATTTATTCATGTGGCGCTCCAATGATGATTCAATTCAGATCAATAATAGTGTCAATACTGTAAAGTTCAACAATTAAAAATAAAATAAAATAATAATTCAATCCAGCTAGAAGCAACTCTACAGAAGACTCAATAGTTCAATAACAGTGACAATGCTGCAAATTAGTGTCATAACCCATCTCAATTCAGTGAAAATGTTCTTATCCGATAGTGTCAGTGCAGTTAAATCGATAATATTGCTGAATATTAGAAACAAACATGGTTTTGGATGTTAGCTTTTACCGTCAGAGGCTGATTGCTCCTTCATGATGACCTTTTTGGCAATGATGTTGACCGCCAGAGTGTATGCAGACGCCACGTAAAAGCGGCCAGGTTCAGAAATGATCCTCACGCCGGAGTCAGCAGGGAAGTATTTATCCAGTGCAGGGTTAATCACAGCAGCGATCTGCAAACCACAAAAAACAAACAAGAGTTTATCATCTAAACGTCTTTGATCACCCAAAGTTAAGATGGTGGTTTAAAATAAAATAAAATAATACCTCTTCAAATTTCAGTTTGGTGTCATCTGAGCCTGGAAAGCCTCCGCCGATATCAAGCAGGGTCATGTTATATCCCAGCTCCACCTGGTGGACAATGCATTTTTCAGATTAATTATACACCATCACAGAAATTAGTGTTTTTTGAATTTCTACAGAAAAAGGCCACTCACCCCCATGTCAAAAACACAGCGTGCATCTGAGATGGCCTGCCTGTACGTCTCAGAATCAGTGCACCCGCTGCCCACATGGAAACTGACTCCGATCACGTCCAGCCCAAGCTCCTTCGCCCTCTCCAGCAACAGCCGGCTGCTCTTTAACGTGGCACCAAACTTCACACTTAACCTGCACACGGCCTTGGAGTCATCAGTGGCGATACGGAGAACCAATCTGCAGACACAGAGAGTGGGTTTAATGGTCATGAAAATGCACAAAATCTTCCTTTTTTTATTGGTCTGTAGTGGTCAACCGATATTTGGGATTTTTTTACATTAAAGGCACAAGTCTTTCTGTTTGGCCGATAAGTGTCATGAGTCGGACTTTCATTTTGATTGAGAACACCTGAGCACAGGCTTAGTCTTCATTATTTTACCGTCTTTATTTAACAGTTCATTTCTTAAGTTTAACAGATTTGTTATATTAAATTTTTTTTGCAAGTTGAATTTTAAAGTAAATTGTATGTAAAATATAATTGCAGTATTGTTATAATGTTACTTGTGGTGAAGTGAGAAATGGTTTTCTGGTGACGTTACTCACTTGGCACTATCATGGCATCGTGCAACCTTCATGAGCTCCACGTCGCTGTCAAACGTCATCATCTGCACGCCGTGAGCCGAGGCGTATTTGATCTGAGACACCTGCTTGCAGGGGTTAGCATAGATGATCCTGCTGGAGTCCACACCCACAGACTGCACGAGCTGGATCTCCGTCTAGCAGAGGAGAGGAGGATTAAAAGTCAGGTTAATACAGGATTAAAGCTGCTAAACATACTTGGCTTTTGCAGCTGAGGTCATTGAGACACATGGAGAAGTCACGTTTGCGATTTAAGGGACTTGAATGAAGACTTCCACATACCTTGCTCGCACAGTCGAATCCCGCTCCCAGAGACGCCAGCGTCGTGACAACAGCCCTGCTGTCGTTGCACTTCACTGCGTAGAACGGAGTGATTCTGGGTAAAACGCGCAACCAACGGAGGTGCTTCTTCAGGACATCACCCAGGTCAGCCACGTAGAAGGCATCTTTGTCATCCTAAAGGAAGAGAAGAGATGTGATCAGAACTCTTGACTGTATATTCAGCCCCATTTAGCAACAAATGGAAGTATATTAAGATGAATTATAGTGCACGAATCTCATGAAAACGTGACCTTGTCACATTTCATCACAACCTTTTGCATAAACAAAAGGAGCCATATTTTTATATATTAACATTTATTAATTTCTACAGCAATTAAAGCAAGACACCACAGGTGAATAGGGTAAAAAAAAAATAAAAAAAAAATCATACTTCCCAGCTGACTGATTATATTAAGAATTGCAAACATTATCTCTATTACAAGTTTTCTGAAATATTATGTTAAAATACACAAATGAGCATTACCTAATTAAAAATACACTTATATGCATACATTTCCAGAACAGAAATTGGAACATTAGATTAAGCCAGATTCAAAATTCTTGTTTTATCTTGTTGATATTATAACATATATTATGTTAAAATACACAAATGAACATTATTTTATTTTATCTTGTTGACATATTAAAGTCAATCACTCCATAAATCAGACAACACTGTCAACAACCAGAAAAAAAAAAAACACCACACCATGTTTTTAGAAATAAAATGTTGTATAAAATTAGGCAAAACATATATATTATATATTATTCAGACAAGTGGAAAGACAACATTCATGTTAAATGCCCCAAAGCTCAAAAAAGACGAAAAACACCATTCCTTGCCTTAAGCGGAGAGGTAGGAATGCAGGTATAAAAGAAAGGGTTAACTCACCGATAAGGACGACTCGTTGATCTTCTGTTCCACGATATCCCGTGCACAGAATCCCTCCTCCAGGAAGGTGAAGTCAAAGTCTGATCCAGTCAGTGTGGTCATCGTGTTTGTTCAAGAATTAACTGCAAAAGAAACTGTAAAAGAAAATGACAGGCGTGTTATAAAAGGTGGCCTCTAGGATAACAGTCTTTACTCTGCCAGATAGTCTTCCCTTGAATTCAACAGCCACCGTGTCCTCAAACAAGACCTTATCTCCGCTCCAATGACTCTGTACAGGACGACTATCACAGCTACTGTGCAGTTTCAGTCTCCACTAATCTACTATTTTAATATCAATGAGATGCCATTAGAGTTATCAAAAGTTTTTATTTCGTACATTTCCACTGTCGTTTTAATTTTAAAGTCTCAGTTTTTATGGTGTAATTTTTGTTTATTTTAAAAAAAATGTATATACTTGTTTTATTTAAGAGTTTTAGTTATTCTAGCACATCAGGATAAACTAAACGAAAACGAGGAATGTTTCCTTGGCAATTAGCATTCATTTTATTCATATTTAAATTTATTTCGAGAAACGTTTTTTTGTTAAATGGTTGTAGTTACTAAATAAACAAAGTTTAAGGAAAGCATCTCATATATGACATTTTTTTAAAGCTTTTAGGATGTTCACACTTCAAATGTAACATTTAAAAAAATTCTGAAATCTTTATGAAAACATAATTGCAGGATGTTATGGAAGCTTGTTTCTGACACATAATAAAAAAATAAAGGTAATTGCGACCTTTTCTCACAATTGCAAGTTTACATCTCGCAATTCTGACTTTTTTCTCAGAATTGTTAGATATAAAACTCACAACTGTGAGTTATAAAGTCCATTTATGAGGGAAAAAAGGCAGACTTTTTCTCAGAATCGCAAGTTTATATCTCTCAGCAACTCATATTAACCCATTAACAGGGTTTCATAGCTTATTAATCCCCAGATTCTATTAATTTCCACATTCATTTCTTTTTTTGTCACTTATAATGGCTTACCAGATGAATGGAAGAGATGGGATTTTAATATGCTAACAGACGTCAGACAGCCAGGGAGGTTCACCAGTGAAGTTGAATCCTTTCAGATAAGCCTCAAGGCCAGGGCCAGTGTGTACTTCTCTCAAGCAAGAATTCTGAAAGGAAATGAGTACAGTCTATTAAAGCCTAAAGAGAATGTAATAAATCAGCCCAGTATACGAAGCTTCTGGTAAGTCACATTGCGTGTGAAACTTTCATTGCATGTATTAAAGTTACAATCGTAACAGACAGATCGTATCCTGTAAGATTGGGAAATTGTTTCCCAACGGAACTGGAACCAGCACACATTTTTGGACAAGACGCCGGGCATTTACGCAAAGGCAGTGAATTTAGTCCCTCCCCTTTGAAGAGCGCGACTACACCAGTTACCCAATAAGGAAACGCTCTGTTTGCACAAACTATAACAGGCATTCCAATCAGCCAATCACTGATCAACTCCAGCCGGCTTCCGATTTCAGCTCAGCCAATAGAATGCAGTCATTCAGGCTAGTCAGGCTTTGCAGCGTGTAAGACTCCTGACTGACTTCATTCATTGATCTTGATAATATAACGGTTAGCGTGTAACAAATAATCAAGATATACAAGTAAGTTACTTCGCGCTTGTCAACACAGCTGGTTCCGACTATAAAGATATTAGTTATAACATTTATCAAATCCGAAGTTAAAATTACGCAAGAAAGCGTGATACACACACCGGCCACGTTGACTCACACAGTCTCTCACACACACCACAGAAGGCCATTATGTCATAACATACGCCACAACTACACAAGCCACGATCTTTTTAAGTCAGAAAAACACGTTTAGCGATGTAACTAGCGGCTAGTTTCTTAATTTATGATTAGACTGTACCATACTGAAAGTGTATCCTGATATAATGATGCTAAATTTCACTCAATAATTTAATATAACTCACCTTAAAACGCATTTACAAAGAGTGTTCCCATTAGATCAGACAGTTGAAAATTAATAACGTTGTTCTCCTCGTGCACAAACGGCAATGGTGATGATCAACTGGCGAACTGTCGGAGTAAAAGCCGGCGCTCGCTCTCAGCCCTATATATAGTGACGTGGTTGCCAAGGTGACGCACTAGCTGAAACCGGCTTCCTCCGAAGGAGCGAACCGGTTTGCTCTTGTTAGTGGCTTGAAGCGCGAGCGAGTGATGATGGAGGATCTGAATAAAGAACTAGAAGTGACAGACTTCCCGCTTCCCTATCGAACAAAGGTACTTACTCATTTGGTAAATAAATTCATAAATATGATACTAAAACCTGTTAATGATACAGAATCCCCTAAAATGAACAACGTGCTAAAAAAAAAGCCAAAAAAAAAAAACAAAAACAAAGGTTTTGTGGTTTACTAAACATAAACTCCCCTCTGAACTGTTGTTGTTAAATGGAAAAGTTTATAGTTGTTGGGAAGTTTGAATACACACACACTTACATTTTAGTATTCTCTCTATGAGCAGATAAAAGTTTGAATTATAAAATAAGATTGATCTATGCATAAGTGTTTTTATTGATAAAGTAAAACTACTACAGATTGTCTGTAGCTAATTGATATGAAGATGAAAGTAAAATACAAAGTGTTATAAATATGAAATATTGGATTAAAGACGAACACAAGCACATACTAAAACTGGCAATATAAAAGTAAAAGCTAATTCAAAATGTTAAAATAATAGCCTACTAAAATATTTTATTTTCTCTTTTTTGAACTATTTGGCTTAAGTAATTTTGGATAAATCCCTCTGTTAACTGTAAATATAAATGGAAATATAGAATAGAATAGAATAGAATAGGTCTTTATTGGTCTATATATGTAATTAAAACAACGTAATACAACATTTTAAAACAACTAAACTAAAACGTATGCTAAAACAACGTTTAGCAGCTCACAAGGATTGGCAAAAATAGAAAAAGTGTAAATTTAAGACAGTGTGGTGAAATAAACAATAGTTTTTGTGCAAAAAACATCATAGTGCTGTAACAATATATAGTATAGATATTATAAATATGACAATATATGTAGAGATACTTATCCATATGATATATAGACATAACACACATTATATAGCTATACATACATATACATACATTCATACATACACATAAATACACATACTGTATAGATGTCAAAAAAAAGAAAGAAAAGTAGCCTATATGGAGTACAGTGTATGTGTGTTGGCTGAGGAAGGGTGTTGCACTTCCAGTTCGTGAGACAGGTTTATTACACCCCAGTGTTTGGAAGTGAAAGGAGGGAAAGGAGAGGAGGAAGATATATTAGGGGAAAACAGTTCTATACAGCTACATTTGCATTTCATTAGTAACACTTTTATTTAGATGGGGCCAGTGCGGATAATGATGTCATGTGGAGGAGAGTTTCTGTGCCTTTGTAACTTTGTTCCTTTCTCGTAACCAAACTAATCTGGTTCCAGTTAAAACTCGCTTTCATGACAGCAGCTTTCTGTCCAGATGCTGCAAGACCTTGCTGAAGATGCCAAAATGGATGTTTCCTCACCTTTTGCACAAACGCCTCCTTCCGTCTTTTATCTTTGCTCTGCAGACTTTGTTGTCATCCTGCCAGATGTTAGAAATTAGCACTAAATATATCAATCCTAAAACTCCCCATAATCAAAGGAGTAGACTAATCATGGCTATATCCTGTGCACCTGGGCACTGCACAAACAACTTTTTCCTTCTTCTTTTTTGAAATACACAATACTTAAGAAGAAAATTAGATCCACTGAGGCTCAGGAGCATCTTAGCATAGATTTGACTGCCTTACAAGCACTGTATTTCATACTGTATTCCCCATATAGGCCCTTGTAGGCAGTTGTCACATCAGTTGCCATCACGTTGAATGATTTTATCTTAACAGCCGGATATCAGACTTCTGTTATCTTTGAATCGGTCTTTCAATTGTCTTCAAACTAACGGAGTTATCTTGCATATCATCCCAGTTATTACCATGTTGTCAAATATCTTTTGATTATTGATATATTATTGTTGCAAACACTGACCTGAATTACTGGCAGTCACCTTTAATCAATCAATCAATCAATCAATAATAAAAAAAATACACATTTTATTTTGCGAATTCATACAGAATTGTGCTTAAATGTATTCACAAATGCTTCAAAAATCATCACTACTGGAAAAAGCCATAAGCCTCTGTATTTCACATCCTCGCTGTGGCTTTTGTCCTGCCCCCTTTAACTCTATGATCCATGAAGACTACATTGCTGTGGTCAGCAATACGTTTTCCAGATGCAAATGAGCCCAGACCTTTTGTAATTCATCGTCTTGCCGCCAGTCAGTGTGTTTCCAGAATCCACACATAACCATTAGAGGTCAACTAGAACATGAGGTCATTGTTTATTACTGTCCTCGAACACCACAAACCACATCACTTTCTCGTGAACGCAATAATATTGAATGCGTAAGAAGGTTCCTATGTAAGTTTTTCCCCCTCCCATTAGGCTCCATGCAACACTTTTCATGTGGCAACATTTTCCACCCTTATCAAGATGCTGAGATCTAAATCGGTTTTCCTAATCTGTCAATCATGCATTTTCCCTGGAAGTTAATACAGAGACATCACGGAGAGAATAAGGAGATTTCTCTCGTTCTTTTCCTCTCTATGTACATGGCCTTAGTGGACATTTTAAGGATTCATATTGGATTTACTGCATGTGCAGTTGATAATTATGGAAATATACTGATGTTTACAGCTGTGTGTTGATTTGGAGAGAGACAAAATGGCACGTGCACAACATCATAGTTTCAGAAATATGATATACACAACACACGGGCAGTTCTGTGTACAGTATACACAGTCTTGAACTAACAACCTCAAAACCTCTATTTCTAGCAACACAGATAGTTATGAGTCAAAGCAGTTTGAAGGGTGTGACTTATTTGATCAAACCCAACACTTGACATAAACACTGAGAACATACTAGGTAAATAATTGAGTTTTTGTTTCACTTATCAAAATAATCACAGATAGAAACATCCCAAGAGAGCTCAGACAAAAAAAAACAATTACAGTAGTAAGACACTGCTGAAAGGTGCAAAGATGTTTCCATCCACATATGCAAGTTTTGGGTTATTGCATTTAAAACATTGCTGGATGGAAACGCCAAGATGCGTCAAATTCGTAAAATGTGCATATAAAATGCATGCGCTCAGTTGAGGATATTTTTTGTATGATAAGAAGATGTGCATAAATTACAATTTAGGCATTTACCAAATAAATTCTTGGTTGTACAACAAAAAACTTGCGTGACTTAGCAGATCAAATGATTGAATCTCAAATTTTGTTTTAGTCATTCTGAAATGCCTGAGCGATTTGATATTTGTTATTTGCATCATTTCCAACAGGCTTGGCTGCAGTGACTTTTTATCTTATTATTGATATATTGCACCAAGTTCCCTGGAAGTCAATATTTTGTTCTCTTGATCACATGAGGTGGAAATGGTGCTTTATTCCTAAATGTTTATTTCACAGCATTAGAAGGAAACAGACGATCTTTTCTGTACTATTTTTGTACATTTTCTCTGAGAATGTATAATGTATATTGACAGTGATTAGAGGAAGGAGGTTTCTATGTCACATGTAAGCCTGCTGTATTTACCAGGACTGACCAGGTGACTATTTCAGGGCCAGCATCTGTGGTGGAAACAGACCTAAGAGCATTAAGACACTTTATGTGTGTCACAAACACAAGTCACACTCACACACGCACGCGCACACATACACACACACTCTGAACACAGCTGATCCAGGAGAAGGGTTATTATCGTTTACTAAAACTAAAACCAGTCTGTTCATTCAAATAAAGCTAAAATAAAATACAATAAAATAAAACCATTCACTCATGTCACCATTTATATAGCACTTTTAACAATATAGATTGTTTCAAAGCAGCTTTACAGTAATAATAGGAAATTACAGTAACA
>JAPMOK011269451.1:0-10609 GCA_029874615.1 Achondrostoma oligolepis
ACGTGCGTCACGGTTCGGTGCATGGATTTACACGGAGAATACACGGTATAAAAATAAATAAAACTTGCGTGCACATTAATGAATGTAATGCGGAACTACTGTTAGATACGCGCATAGACATATGCGGGTTCTTTACTCCAATAAGCATAATTAGTTAAGCATCACGCATTAACATCCTGCGGTAGGGGAAGCGCTATACAAATAGGCATGTAGTAAAAATCAATTTTGGGAAAACTAGTTTTTAGAAAACTATGAATGTTGTTTTTATGATTTCTAATAATTTTTTTGGGTTTTCCAGGACAAGCTTCTCCAAGCTCGGGAGGCACTTAAGCATTACAGCTGGGCTGTTCAGGGTGCAGAGAGCTTTTTTCAGCAAATCAGATCCAATCTCATGATTCCATCTACTGGCTTCAAAGGCTACAAAGAAGAGCATCGTTACATTCAGCAGATTTTCAGCACTCTGGTTGAGGGTTTCCAGGCCCGCTTGTCTGAAGTTGGTGCTTGCGTACCCCAGCAGACATGCCTCTCCATCCCTCTAACTGAGCAGCTACATATCGAGGTTTTTAGTCACCTTCTGGTAAAAGATGCCACATTAGAAGCTCAGGCTCAACTCAGACTCAAGGCTTTACAGAGGTTAGCCATACTCTATAAGCATGTTTTTGATCACAAGGTTTGATTTTTTTTTTTTTTTATCAAAATTGATGTCCTTGTCCTATGGTTCAGATTGTTGCATTCACCAATACTCTTTGATTGTTGTTGAGATTTTCTTATCAAATTGGAAAATCATTGTATAATTGTTTTGTGTGGGGGACGGAAAATAGGAAAAAATTATACTTTTACAAATAATCAAATATGTTCTCAAAAAGCTCTTTAAATGTCTGCCATATACTGTACGTTACTTGGAAACATTTTTCTCAGAAACCATGGTCTGAAACAATTAGTTTGAATGGAATGCATCTATTTGGTTAAATGAAATGTACTAAAGGCAGTTTTATTTAGCTGCATTTAATGGTTCACTCTTTTTGCTACAATTTAGGTGCATGGGAGACCAAATTGTGCACATGAGTCACCATGAAGAAATGAGCCAACTTCTCAAAAACATTGATTCTCAAATCTCAAAATGCTCAAGTCAAAAACCGACTGATTCTGAAACCTGCCAAGAACAACAGCAGAATGTAAAGGTTTGTGGTCATTATATGCCCTTAATAGTCACCATGTAGAAGAACCTAATCCATTTTGTTTATCATGCATGTTGTGCTTGGTTTAAATGCATTACAATAATACCCTTGAAACTCTTGAAAATGATTTGGGGGCCAATGAAAACTTGCTTGAGAATATACTGGATACTCTATACTCTAGTTTTTATGGTGTATGAATGGTTCCTTGGGCTACTTTCCATCTCGTAACAATTCTAGTATGCTAAATTAGCATACGTTGAAATTGTCTTCATCTGCAGGTTCTCCAGACAGAGCTGAAGAACATTGCTAAAAGACTGGAGGAATTGAGGGAAAGCTGCCCAGGTCATCGATGCAATGCTCCTGTGGATCTGATGCTGGGACATCTGTGGAGGTCTTGGGCAGTGTTGCAGTGCAGAGTGGAATCACTCAAAGCCAGCACGTCTCATAAAGAAGCAGAGTGGAGAGACTTTGTGATACGTGTATGTGATTTTCTATTTTATTTTGTTGTATTTTATAATATAAAAAAGACAATTAATAATATATTTTAATTGCATATCCAGCTTGTAATATGATTAATGAAGTAAGCTGTGCATTAGTTAATTTCTCTTCATTTTGGGGTTTGCTGTGCAGCTCAATAAATCAAAGGAAGGTCTTGGCAGTCTGCAGAATAATCTCCCTGACTCATCTATGGTGACGGGATCCCTGGTGGATCTTCAGGGTGTTCTGAGCCTCACTGAGCACCTTCAAGATAGGATTGAGCAGGAGTATCATACACTTGCCTCTCTACAACACCATGTGGCACGTTTGCTTGGGGTCTCAAATTTGCAGCAGCTGAAAGTTTCTCCTCAAATCTGTCAGGACTTGCAGTCTTTACAGAGTCAGTGCAGAAGGTAAGACTTTTACACACATGCACATAAACACATATATGTTGAGGAAATGTTCAGACTGTACATTTACAGACCTTATTTTCATGCATAGTCTCAGAGATCAGAGCAATAATATCCGTCGGGAGGTGCTTTTTGAGATCCAGGAGTCGGGTCGTGTGCAGGAGGAGATGAGTGCCATTCAGCAGAACGTTCTCTCTCTTTTGACGGTTTTACAGTCCGAGTCAGCTGCTGAACAACTACAGGTTGGTGCTTTATGGCCTGTTTTTTTTATTTTATTTTATTTTTACGGGGAGTCTGTTTCTGCAGTGTTTGCTGTTGATATTGCATTAATTGTGTTGTATCACACTGTAGGAAGTCAAAGTGGATTTGGTGTCACAAAAGGCTCGATTGCAGGACGTCATAGACAGAGTGCAGAACAGATGGAGCTGTGTACCATCAGAGATTCAAATCTTACAGAACGAGCTCAACGTCTCCCTGCAGGAGGCTAAGGACAAAGTATTTACTTTATTTATCTTTCATTGTATGATTTATCTTTCATTGTATGATACTGTGAGATCAAGCACTGTTTAAGCTATAGGTAGAGTGTGTTTAATGTTGGAAAAAGCGTATTGTGTGTGTATGAATATTATTAATGAGCATGTTTATATGAATATAGATATCAATAAGGGATTCTAAAATAAATTATAAAATAAAACAATCCTTTGAACTTGTGAAAAGGCAGTCCATCTCCATTATAACCTCCAAAATAGTTTTATATACTGTATATAACACAAAACATAACACAGACACTCAAACTATAACTGCCATATTTAATATATGTATATATGTAACTCTGTTTCAGTTGGCCATGGTCATGGAGAGAAGTGGTCCTCTTAGTAAAATGGTTGAGCAGGTTGGAGAGGTGACGGTGGGCTTGAATTGTGTGCATGCCCTGCTAAAGCAAACAAGTCCTAATTGTTCTGAGGCTGAACGTACACAGAAGGTACTTGTTCCCTTCTTGCCTCCACATGCACATTATTGAAAATATATTTCCACCAATTACCAGTGGACAAAACACTCAGGAAAACATAACATTTAATTTTTTCTCTCATTACTTAGTTTTGTTTATTGTTAAGTTCTGTTTATTCTTTTATTTATTTGTTTTCTTATGCTTTTATTGTATTTTTTTATTTTATAATTTTATGTATATACCGTATTTTCTGGAACATAAGTTGCACCTGACAATAAGTTGCATGGATCAAAAATGCATTGGTGAGAGAGAAAAAAACACAATGGATGAGTCACATTTTATTATAATATTCAGAAATACTGTAATAATACCGATAATTAAAACAAAGCATTTACAAACATTATAAACAAGTTTTAGTTCCCCTCAAAACACAGCAAATCCTTTACATTTAACAGTATTCATTTCAGAACAGAACAGGGCTTCGTTTCCCAACAGCAACAATTGGTGGCAATTTTTCTACGATCAACTTAGGCTTACGATGCATATTGGGAAATGCAGCCCTGGATGAAAAACAAGTATAAAACAAACAGTGGCATTCATTATAAACAACATCTGCTATACATGCCAAGACTAATTTACGTAAAACGAAACAAAACTACCGACATGTGGGAAGAGCGCTATACAAATAAATTTGGGCTTGCATACTTCTCTCATTCAGCACAGATCCAAATGTGTGCGTTTTTTGCGTGCTTGGCGTTAGTTGCATTATTTAAGTCGCAGCACGTTTCAGATGATGCAAAACGTAACAAATATTCTGAAAAATTATGTATGGAAAGAGAGAGAGAATGTGAACACTTATTGTATGTACAGAAAACTTCTGTAAAGTATTATAAATGAGTAGAATCGTAAAGAAAAGTAAAATATTAAGGCTTTACTCATGACATATTTAATGAACTGATCTTCCGTCTTTCACATTTTACATTTGTGTCCAGTGAAATATGATGTCTACACTAATTCAAGTCTAATGTGCATCTGTGCGCGTTTGTGCAGAGAATATGGGATGAGCTGGACCAGTGGCACACTCGGATAACCGAGCTGGAGGCTGAGGTGCAGGATCTGGCTGAGCAACAGCCGGAGAGAGCACACGTCCTCATAGACCAGCTCACGGAGCCACTGCAGCTCTACCAGACCACGGCCAAACAGGCCGAGCACAGGACCGCCCTCATCAGCAAAGTCAGCCGTTACCCATAATCCTTGCTTCACAACATAAGCCAACACATAATGCCACTGATAGCAACCATGACTGCTTGTGCCTTGTGCCTTGTGCTTTGCTCCCATCAGATCCCTGCCTGTCTGCAGGACTATGAGGGTTTACTCAGTAGCTCCAACTGCTGGTTGAAAGAGGCTCAGTCCTGGCTGGTCGAACCAAGAACCTACACCACTGCAAAATGCATCCACTGCCACGCCAACTCCCTCAAGGTCAGGTCAAAGCCTCACACTGAAGCTGTTTACAGGTCACTTCTAGTGAGACATACCATACTTTATGTAGATGTTATGTAGCAACTTGTTAGCAACTCTTGTGGTGTGTCTGTAGATGATGCTGGATGAATCGGAGGGATACAGGGCAGCTCTGGAGGCCTTCCTACCTGCCCTGCAGGAGATCACTCTGGTGTGTGACACCACTCCTCAACAACAGCTCCTCCACCTCTGTATACAAAATATCACACTTATGCAGCAAAGCGTCCTGGACCCTCTCTCCCACCTTCAGCACCTGGCAGCTGTAAGAAATATCTTTACTTTCAATAAAGAATTGTATATGTATTTACAGTAAGATTTACATATTTTCTTAGGATTTACAGTGTCTAATTTGTCACTATACTACCAAGTTTTTAGTTGTATCTATACCAGTGAAATTTTATGATCCTTTTTACCCATTTCGATACCACAGCAAAACAATTATGCTATTGAATACAGTCCTTTTATTTAAAATATATTAACATCATTTTTGAAAAAAAATATTAAAACAGTCGTGTTTGTGTGAAGTAAACATTTTATTGAAAACAGTTCATTACAATTGTAAAAAAAATACAAATTAAGTAAATCATGTTTGACTATTTTTTTCCAGGTATTTTCAATAAAATCAAGTATTCAAGTAATAATTCCAAAATCCAGTATCCTTGCTGAATAAAATTATTAATATCTTACGGTGGGAAAAAAATCTTACTGACCCCAAACTTTTGAACAATAGTGTAGCTGACTGTGTTTGCATTAATATCTCAGAAACATGGGAAATTTGACTAAGTCATAACATTTTTAAAATATTAGTATTGAGTTAGAGTTAATAGCTGTTTTGATATCCCTAACAATGTATAGATAATTTGGAAGGTATTATGGTCTACATAGCATTGCTGGAATTACTTATACTAGTAAATTATACTGTGATGATACTTTTTTTTTTATGTTGCCTATATTTTAATTGTAATTCACTTATAACTAATGTGTAGGAGATGGATGCCATTGAAACAGAGGTTAAGACAATGGAGAAAAATATAGCCAAGATCAGAACAATCCTTTCCACTACTGACACAGAGAACATTTCTCCTGAGGAATCTCTTGATCACATACAGGTACTGTGTTTCATATATTTCTATCCTCTGTTTGGACTGTAAACATTTACAGTATCTCATATCCCTCCTAATTTCTGTTACAGGTGATTCTGGATAATATCCAGTCCATGAAGAGGACCATTGATGAGATTGAGAGCTGCAGGCCAGGCCTAGGGCTTCCTGCTGAGGCAGAGCAAACTCTCACAGCCTTCCACCGGGCTCAAGAGCTCCTGCAGCCCATCCAGGAGCTACAGCAGCTCAGTGTGGAGCGGAACACAGCGTTAAGGGTCTGTCGCTTTAATAGTTTGCTTGTGTTTACCAAGAGTCAGAGGTTTCCTGAGCTGGAATGCATTTTAGCTTATTTAGGTCATGAAAAGCAGATTTCAGTAGTTATGGTATTTAAGCTTGTTTTTTTTTTATACAGCAAAAACATTTTAAGTCACAATTTATAAGGAAGATAATATGGGAAAATGTCCATTTTAAAGGTTCACAGAGTCATTTTGTAGAGATTGAGCTTGTAGATATGACAGTCGCATCTCTAATGACACCTAGAGGCGTGTATGCAGCATATTCATTGATAGTAATTGCTTCATGCAAAATAAAACCCCTTTTATTAGTCTCCTGATATGACTTGAGTCTTCATCTCACATGAGTGCTCACTATTTTAAAAAATTTTCAAAAGAAAGTTCGGTATTCATTTCTTTAGAGGTCATACTTTTTTATTGAGAAAAAATTACTGCTCCCTTATTAACTGCTAACCATTTTCTAAAAAACTATTTTATTTTGCAGATCACTTAAATATTCCCATGGTGTGAATGGCTTTTTTAAATTTTCAAATATTTCTGTCATCAGTCTTTTAATTAATATGAGCCAACAAAAACTGCGTGCACAATAATTATACTTCGGTTTTTGTTTTTAATGATAGATGAGTTTTAATCATGAATTTTAAATTATGTTGTACTGCTTGAAATGGCATTTTCAATTATAACTTTTACATGAATTGTAACATGTCATACCATATATTTTAGAAATGTTTTTTATTTTTCTGCGACGTTGCAGCTGGAACAACAAACACAAAGTGTGGCAATGATAATCTCAGGGACTGTTTATGTTCTTTATTTAATGTTAAAAGCATGCAATGTGACTTTGAATATCATTTGGTGCTCCAGCTTTGTAGCTGTTAAAGCAACAATGGATAATTCACCTCAGATCTTGAAATTAAACAAATGGAAACAAGAACGTTCAAACTGTGAACAAACAAGTGTATTATTTGACAAAGATTGTTTTAGTAACTCAGTAGCCTATGTATTTTTAAAAATGTTTAAATTGTGTAATATTTCTGAATTTGATTATGTAACCTACTTATCCATTTTCTTGCGATTGCCATCAAGATTACTCTCTGGTGCAGCTGTGCACTTGCCACGAGACTCTGCCCACATGCTGTTCTGATTGGCTGTTGGTTTTGATTCATTTTGACGGATCTCGCAGTCGCGTCGGGTCTAGTGTGGACAGACAAATTATTTGTCGCTGGAATCTTATCGCATCGCATCTGGTTAGGACACGGTGTCAAATGCAGACAGTTAAAAGGAAATATCTAACTAGACCAAAGGTCTTTTTAAATCTAGTTTGAACAAGTAATGTTCAAACTAGATTTAAAAAGACCTTTGGTCTAGTTAGATATTTCATTATAACTGTCTGCGTTTGACACCGTGTCAAGCGCAGACAGTTATAATGAAATATAGACCAAAGGTCTTTTTTAATCTAGTTTGAACAATATTACTTGTTCAAGTTTTTAGTGACCGGCGGGTGACCTCTCCTCTTCACTTTCATGTCTATGGGAATGAGAGGAGGAGAAAAGCCTTGCATTTAAAGCCAACTCAGAGAAGGGATGTGTGGGAACCTTGAATTTTCTGATTGTTCTTAAAAAATTAAGTGCTTTAAAACCTCAATATGGTGCATCAGTAAATCATTACAGTCATAGCTTTATTGGCAAAGGCAGTAGTATGCAGTAAAGATGTTCCCATGGCTTTTCTCATGATCTTTATTATGTAGCATTGGTTTGTCCAAGTTCTAAAACTTGACGAAACTGAATAGTTTGCTGATTTTATTTTCAGGCCTCTATTGGACAACCATCTGAAATGATTCTCCCTTCAGACCAAACCACAGAATTCACGATGCCACACTTTTACTCTGGAGATGGGATGGTAAGTCAAGCAGCTCAATCAAAATATACACCTAAAATCATGCCCAATCAAGCTCAGTCGACATCTAAGATGAGGATAAGTCCGTTTTAGGACTAAATAAGACTAAATCAGATTATTAGTTCTGTCACTGTAAAAACTTAAAGAAAAATATGTCCTCACATAACCCTGGTGAAACAGGTGTCAGTGGAAGGCCCTTGCAATGAGGAGGAAGATGAAGACAGTCAGTCTTCATCCTCAGGAACTCTCACATGCAGTATTCCAGAGGTAAAGCCTCCAAAACCTCCAATTTATCTCCCAGTCTTAATGCATCCCTTTGCCAAACCCTGAATTGGAGTACATTTCTGTACTCTTGTACACTCTGGACCTCTTTGCTATGGCTGTTCATTTGCATGCATTTAATGTTTTATTTATATAAATGTATCAATGGAAATTATACAAATACAACTATAATTATAAATATAAATAAATGTATGCAAATCTTTATGTTGTATGTTTATATATCTCTATGCTATGCAATTTTTTTTATATTTTCACAGGGATTGGTCCTGTTACAATGACTTTCATGCTTTTGTTAGTCTTGGAATTGCATGATCACAATTTTCTCAATACTGCTGTTATTAGAGTTTATGCTATTATTATTGTCTCAATTTGTTTATAATTCAGTCAGCTTTGCGAACAAGCTCTTTTGCTTTTCCTTTCTGTGGACTAAGGCTTCATTCATTGCAGAATGCCGAATATAACTCCTCCACTTCTTTCAGTAACAGCTGCTGTCCTCCATTGTTCATCTTTTTTTTGTTCCATCTTTTGGAAGTCTGTTCTTCTAATACTCTGGACCATCATCTCTAATCAGTTTTTTCTTTCTCTGTACCAGGACCCAGATGAGACAGTTTTGGAGGAGACAGATGCTGCCTCTGCTGTAACAGAGTGTGCCACTAAGGTATAGACTGGCCCCAATGTTACTTGTCTCTCAGGAACAAACTTTGTGATTTATTGGTTAATGGCAGGCAAGCAGACATCATCATCATTCATAGAAAAAGCTGAATTTTCAGCATCATTATTCCAGTCTTCAGTTTCACATGATCCTTCAGAAATCATTCTAATATGCTGATTTAGTGCCCAAGAAACATTTCCTCTTATTATCAATGTCTAACAGTTATATATATAAAAACTGTTAGAATATATATTTATATATTTAATATATATATTTCAATATCAATATTTTGATAATTATTTAAAAAACAACTCTGATTTTAGATGCCAAAATACTTCCTTTACCCATGATAAATTCACTGAAAAGTTGTTTCACTGATAAAAGTTCACTGATAATGAAAAAAAAAATCATTATTTCATTTTTAGGAATCATCTCCTGAAGAAGAAACTGATTTTGCTGCAATCAAGCAGATATTACAGGAGTCTGGAAGTTGTTTACTAGAGCCTCCTGGATTCTCTGAAATGCCTGCCATAGACAGCAGACCAGTTACTGAAGAGACAACTCGTCTACCTCCTCTAACATCCCAACACTTCGAAAAATTTACAAATGATAGTTATCTGCTCTCTGACAGTGCAACTAGAGCTAAGGAAAAACAAATTGAGTGCCCAGAAACCAAGGTGACTGAAGCAGTACCAGCAAAGCCAGGAACAGACTCAGGAATCCCCACGTTAAAAGCAAGTGATGCCAGTGAATCGATCAAACAATCTGAATCTGTAGATCTGAACAAAGTATCTATAAACACAGAAATGAGTACAAGTGATCAAGTGAAAATAGCAGTTCATAAGGAAGGTTTGACCCCAAAGCCATCCAACACAGAGGCAGTAAATGTTACTGATGATGACCAGACCCAGACAGAGACAAAACCCATAGTCGCCACAGCTCCTCTATTGCTCTCCTCCCAGCATAAAGAATGTGTGCCACAGGAAGATACAATGCTGGTAATTCTATGTGAAATCCAACTGTAAACTCACATGTATCATTTCATTTTGAAGTACAGTCCATTTTGAAATATTTGTATGATTAAAAACTCCCCTTCCAACTCTCTAGGAAATGCAGAGAGATCTGATTGAGGCCATCGTTCACCAGAGCAGCAGCCAGTCTCAAGAACACTCATTTCAGCACACAGCAACTCTCAGTGATCTCTCACAATCTGAAGGAGGAGGTGAATATCAAGAGAGTTTGGTCCAGCTTCTCACCTCATTGAAGGACACATCTGAGACACTGGGGTCATGTCAGGATATCAGTTCTTCAGAGGTCAGTTTCAGCCGTGATGCTCTCTAAAACCAACCAGTGAATGAGTGTCTGTGTGCATTTTCTGACATGTATTTCCCCTTAACATTTTTACTACCATTCAAGTTTGACGATTTGCATTTCTTTGATAAAAAATACAGTAAAAAAAAACTAAGTTTGTGAAATGTTATTGCAATTTAAAAAAAAATTGTCTGTTTTGAAATATTTTAAAATGTTTTTTATTTCTGTGATCTAAAGCTGAATTTTCAGCATCATTACTCCGGTCTTCAGTGTTACGTAATCATTCTATCGTTGTGCTGATTAATATTTTTGTTGAAACCATGATTCATTCTTTTTTTTTCTTTTTTTTTTAAGGATTCTTTGAGTAGAAAGTTTAAAAGAACAGAATTTATTTCAAATAAAAAATCTTTTGTAGCATTATAAATGTCTTACCTGTTACATTTATGCATTTAAAACATCCTTGATGAATAAAAGCATATATATAAAAACATCCCTGATGAATAAAGGTAAGATATATATATATATATATATATATATATATAT
>JAPMOK011269612.1:0-13355 GCA_029874615.1 Achondrostoma oligolepis
TGTGTGTGTGTGTGTGTGTGTGTGAGAGAGAGAGAGAGAGAGAGAGAGAGAGAGAGAGAGAGAGAGAGAGAGAGAGAGATTTTGCCTATGTGGTTAAAATAGAATGACCTATGCAGCATCCTGTGGCTGTTATGATTATATTGAGGGACATCCAAATATACCCACAAGGATAGTAAAACTTGAAATCACCTATTGCCAGGATTCATCAATTGCCTCAGAATAAAGGCAATAAAGTCATATAATCTAGCTACAGTATACAATATTGGGAATCTGTACACCCCCGTCTAAAGTGCAACATTATGACATATACCAATTTTAGGCTCATTTCAGCAATGCTAAATGGCAGCATAACTTAACAAATGGCACTATAATGTTTTGTACACCGTAAATAAACAGGATTAGCAATTTCTTGTGTGAAAAAATGAGTACATCCCTACATCTATCACTACATGAAGTGCATAAGATTTTAATTAAATGAAAACATGCAAAGTGAAAGGCTATTGGTCTATATTGTAAACCTCAGTAAATTGGTCTGATTTCAGTATTGAAGTACCATGATCCATGATGGCACCATTATGCCAAGGTTAAAGCCAATTATTTATAGCCAATTTTAAGCTATATTTAAGACCCACCTGTACATATCTGGTCTGAATGTCAGCATGGAAAAAGGTTCTCAAAAATTGGAAAACATTTTTTTCAAGGCAATGTAGTTCCAGGCCGTCTGGAGGTAACGTGGCCACAAAACNACTGCATTTGAGAAAAAGAACCTCATGCAACTGTGAAGCATGGAGGTTTTCACCATGGCATTTCATCAAGAATTGTATTTCAATCCACAACATAATCAGAAAATAAAGAGCATATATTGACATTAAAAATGTTGTGTAATCATGTAGTTTTAACATGTTATCATATTACTTAAAGTAAAATTTGTATTATTTATTCAAATAAATTTAAATTATTTTATTATTATTTTTAATAAATTTAAAACATGTATAATAGTTATATTTTTAACGATTTATTATTATTATTATTATTATTATAGAAATGATATGGCCAAAAAGTATGTGCACACTCCCTTGCAGCCTAATTAACAGGTTCGGCTATTCCAGCCACGTTTGTGAGGACAAATTTGAATGCATTATTCAGTGAATAGCAGACAAGCAATAGGTAAAAAGCACCATCAGCAATCAGCATGTAAGGTTTTAAAGTGGACCGCTGCATTCAATGCACCTCATTCTCATTGGCTGATTTCCACTAATGACACTGACGTAGGCTACCCCTGGTGATGCACACTGCACAGCTTTTCATGAGGGCAACTGAACAGTGAAGCTGACACAGTCAACAACGTAAGATAAATATAAATAATAGGCCTACATAATTAATGACTTCAGATAAATATGTAATTACGAAAGACAGGGATTGCACGAAACTCAGACTTTCTCACTTGCACCCACATACCGATACGCCAAGCTCCGTCACCGGTGACACCCATTCTGTGCGCTACCGATGACGTCATCAACAAAACCGATGTGGACGGGACGCGAGAAGAGTTCAATTCATTCGTGGGGTACTGGAGCTGCTGGAATCCAACATGGCAGGATGGGAACGCAAACAAACAGACGCGGATAAAGGAATTGTGGTTTGTGCGCAAAAACTAAAAACATCGCAAAAGAAATTACGTAACTGGTAACTCACATAGTGTACTCATTTTAGGTTGAAACCATCCGAAGCTGACGGATTTCACTTCATTGGAAACTTTGTAATCATACTGTAAAAGTAGCTAACACGGTGCTGAAACTTTGTAACACGTGAAAACACAATACATGTGCATCAGCTCAACTGTGCTTTATAGATCCCAGATGACTGGCCCGGGCACCCGCTGGATCTCTTCACCTATCCCGAGCATTACTCTGAGGATCTGGACTGTGTCTACATCCCACATGGAGTTATCATGGACAGGTACTGTAAATGTAATTAAGGCGCCATTTAGACACTTACCGATGACGTCCACCTTGCAGACCTGACCAGACTATACTTGTTTTTGAATTTTTCCAAACATTTATAGACCTTTGGAAACTACTGCATATGAACAAATGACACAATATTTGTAATATAAGCTAGCTTTTATATTTTAATAGATTTAACTTCATATTACATTTTTAAAACATTTCAGCAATGCAACTTTCTTTTGAGATTTTAAATGCCTTTATTTGCAGTATTTAGAACTACAGTGATTTACAGCATAATGCTTCTGTGTTTAAGTTTATAATTGTGCTGGCAAATTAATTAATCACATTTAACAAAAGTTTTTATACAGTATGTGTGTGTGTATGTTAGATGCGATTTGACTACTAGTTTATTCTGAAATCAGTGTTTCTTAATGTCATACGAAGGTATTTTGAGATTAACATCTTTTTATTTTTATGTTAGCAATTTTTTGCTAAATTAGCGTGGGAAATGGCTACACGTGAACGATGCAATGAATTGCTGCCTTTCCTTTTGTGAGGTTAATGACAATTAAGTTGCACTTGGGTTCATTTTGCAATTACTCTACAATTATCAGTGACTTTGGATAAGCATTTATATTACAGGCTTGTTAGCTTGTAATTTTTATAGTTTTAATAGTGAAATGAAAAATCTGCTTTTTACATCCAGCTTTTTAAATCTCAAAGGAATTTGTGCAGGATTCCTATCAGAATAATCCTAACCCTATCCTAAAGGATCATAATTATATAAGATAAGAATAAGAAGTATGTAAGATCCTGCTGTATTAGTAGACATTTCTACAGAATTTTTAAACTCGTATTTTAGTGCTATTTGGTCTAATACTTATTCTGTCGGAAAATTATATAAGTTATAGTTTGTAAATCAGCAGTCAGGGGATTTATTGGTAATAGTCATGTTGTGAACTAACAAAAAATGATATTTTGTTGCTTAGGTATGGTTCTAAATTATGAGGATACATTTCAAATTGGATACCTTAAGGATTATTTGACCAGGAATATTTGTCTTGTGAAGCATATAGACATCTGAGACATTTCTTCTTCTGAGAATTCAATATGAAAACCTAACATTTTTGGATCAAAATGGAGAAGTATACTTTGTTGTGCTGTCATGGGTTTCTTCCAGGACCGAGAGACTGGCAAGAAATATCTTGGAAGATCTTGGCGATCATGACATTGTGGTGTTGTGTGTGCTGAAGGGAGGTTTTCAGTTCTGTGCTGACCTGGTCGACTGCATTAAAGTCCTGTGCCGAAACTCCAACAAGACCCTTCCCATGAGGGTGGACTTCATACGTCTCAAGAGCTACCTGGTGAGCACACTTTGAGTTTAGTGTTCTTGATCCTGCTTTTCGATTTTCTACTGAATTTGAGCACTTAGCAAATATAAAGTGATTTTCCTAAACGTTTTATATGCTAAAACAGCCACAAAACTGCTTGGATCATATGATGAATCACAAGTTTCTTTCACACACATGCACACAGACGCAACAATTTACTTTTACAAATGCCACTTTGTTTCTGATTATCTCAGCATGGCTTCACAGTGCTAATGAATCATCTACTTCATGCATGCGAATTGCTGTGTGAAGCCAGACATAAAACAAAAGCTAAACTAACCAGCATTTAAAAGTTTGGGGTTGGCAAGATAAAATGAATTTCATGAAAGAAGTCTTTCATGCTAATGCTCACCAAAGCTTCTTTGTAAAAACAGTAAAATTGTGAAATATTGTCACAAGTTAAAATAACTGTTTTCTATTTTAATAAATTTTTTAAATGTCATTTATTCCTGTATGGCAAGGCTGCCATAATTTCAGTCGTCAGTGTCACATGAAAACAGTTGTGCTGCTGCTTAATATTTTTGTGGAAACCAAAATGTATTTATTTTATTAATGGAAATTCAGAAATATAAATATTTTGTAAAAATTTTCAAAATGTCTTTACTGTCACTTTTGATCAATTAAACGTGTCCTTGCTGAATAAAAGTATTAATTACTTTTAGGGAAAAAAATCATATCCCAAACCTTTGAAAAGTAGTGTATATTTTCTTAGTACACTTTCCTGGTCTGATTTTACATGTTGTTTTTACATTAATAGAGAACTAATAATATGGCTACAGGTCACTCAAATATATGCAAAAGGCCTAGTTCCTCTCCAGTTTTGCTTCATTTCTGACTAATAAAATGTGATTGTTGTTGATGAACGTTGACTGCATTGTATGTATTTAGTCAACAGAGGGCGTCAGGACTTTATATTTGTCATGCTCCGTGTTTGTCAGTTGATTTCCCATATCATCTTTGAAGGCATTTTTTTTCTCAGCATTGCTGACATTTTTAACTAAAGTCTATGGTTGTTAAACCCAGGTGGATCTAGGAAAACTTTTATTTATTGTATGCTAAATCGCTTTGTCTGGAAAGCATCCACTTATTCCACTTATTCATCTACTTACTCATTAAATAATAATAGTATGTAACTAACTTGATGTAATGTCTAGGCTTGGCTCATTGAAAGTAGATAATACAAATATTTCCATGTCACATTGGTCCCAGTAAATATGTACTAAATGTTGTATTTTTTGTATTTTCATTTTGATTTTAGTTTTTTACATGAAATAAGAAATATAATACTAATAATACTTGACTTGTTCATCTTTGATTTCCAAACAGAATGACCAGTCAACTCCAGATCTCCACATAGTAGGAGCAGATAACCTGTCTGTGCTGAATGGAAAGGTAAAACATTCTCAGCCTTTTCATCAAACCTGTCCAAATAACTATGCAAAAAAAAAAAATACAAAAAATCTTTTTTGACTTTGAGGTGGAATGTAAACCTTGACATATTTTCTTGAGATACGCCTTTTAAATGTTAGTTAAATTAATAAAGAAAAAAATGAAAGTTAGGAGCGCTGTAAGAAAATTTACTGTAAATGTAGTTTTTGAAAGGTAAATGGTCAAAACTGACTAATCTGTTTACGTTTAACAGATCAAAGGAAGACATGCAAAATTTAAATGTTTATATGACTTACACATTAATATATTTTCAACAGACATACTGTATCTATTTGCTTTTTTTTTTCACTGTCCAAACAAACAGAATTTGTGTTTGTGTGTGTGTATATATATATGTGTTTATGCATCCTATTCTTCTGCGTGTGTGTGTATGTATATACACACACACGCAGAAGAATGGAATGGAATATTATTTTTAATTATTATAATACATGTTATCTTTTGTTTTGGGATAAATTAATTACACAAAGGAATATAGTTCAATTCGCAATGAAAATTTTGTCATCATTCACTCACCCTCAAGTTGTTTCAAACCTATATGAATTTCTCTCTTCTGTTGAAAACAAAGGAAGATATTTTGAAGAATGAGCCAAACGGTTGATGGACCCCATTGACTTCCATAGTATTTTTTTTTCCTTCTGTGGAAGTCATTGGGGTCCATCAACTGAGCATTATATCAAATCAGCATTAGAATGATTTCTGAAGGATCATGGGACATTGAAGACTGGAGTAATGGCTTTGCATCACATTCAGCTTTGCAGCTTGTATAGAAAAACAATTAAAAAACAAATAAACGCAGCCTTGATGAGCATAAGAGACTTTGCAGCTATTTTCCAATCTTTCCAATCATTATCCAATTTTCCCTTCATTAAAATGTAAAACCTTTTTTAATAATGATACAGTTTTCTCTGGGTAATTGCACTAATTTTATTTAACGGTGCCCATATTTTTTTAATTTTTTTTTATTATTAACTATAATTATGATGAACTTTAAATTCAACCATTCATTTAACACATTTTTTTTTTCCTTCAGTAACTAATTCTGCTATAACGCTGAATGCGTGTATATGCTCTTGTGCTAGACATGACTGAGTGGTTACAGTTCGTCAAAGGTTTATGATGTCTAATTCTTCAGTAAGAGGATTGATCTGCTCAGTTCCTCAAGTAATTGGATTTCCCAGAAGAGCTCAGGATTGTGATACAGTGCGTGAGTCACAGACGGAGATCTTTAGTAAAATATATTTTCTTTTTTATTTACACCTGAATATGAAACCACTCTGTTTATAATCTTGGAAATATGCAAGCCGGGAAATAGAGTCTATAAAGCAGTGTAGTTTATTTGGTGGTCTACACAGTAATAAACAAATTTTATACAAATGTTCATTGCTGTTCATCACATAATTGTTAAAAATAGCTCAAGGGTAAATCCCATGGAAACAGGTCACGTTTTACCATTCACACAAATTCTCATTAGTGCAATGTATCCACATAGTTCACCTTTAGGTTTTGTTTTTGTAATTCCTATTATTTAATGTGGTAATTCACCTTTTTCCCACCCTTATTGTAACCCAAACAGTCTTTGTATTGTGTTAACTCTGTGAGTTGTTGAATGCTGTGATGTTCAGTGTATTCAGTCACGCATCTCCTGTCTGTCTCTTCACATGTACTGAAGAACGTCCTGATTGTGGAGGTACGTCTGCTGTCTGTCTGGATAAACTCACTCCCTCAATCACTTTAATATCCTTTCAAATAAATAGAGGCCTTTCATATGCTTTATAGCAAATTCCTCGGCTTTCTGCCCTGGTCAGTCAAGCATGCACCATTTTGTGCCTCTACTGATCCAAGCATTCATGCTGCGTTCATTCCATACGACTTAGAAGCCAGATGATTGTTTTTTCAGTCTTAATTGCCTTTTTTGCAAACTTTTCACTTTTAATAATGCCATATGTGCCTTACGTTTAGTTTTGATTTGATATTAAATAATAACTTCACTTGAGACAATACATCTGATTATCTTGTTTACAGTCTGATACAGCTTCAAAAGTATGTAAACGTTCACATTTCTGTAAAAACAGTTCATGCCGTTTAAAGGGACCTACATTAAATGTATTATATTTGCATGTACTGTATAATAATTCTATGATTAATACAATGCAGAGTCAGAATGATTTTTTTTTTAAAGAAAGAAATGAATACTTTTATTGAGCAAGGATGCATTAATTGATCAAAAGTGACAGTAAAGACTTTTATAATGTTACAAAAGATTTATATTTCAATAAATGTTCTTTTGAACTTTCTATTCATCAAAAATTCCTGAAAAAAAGTACAGTTTCCACAAAATATTATAAAATATACATTATAAAATAATTGAAATTGAAAACAGTTATTTTAAATTGTAATAATATTTCACAATATTACTGTTTTACTGTATTTTTTATATTTATTTTGGTATTTATGAACTTCTTTCATAAACATTAAAATCTTACCAACCTCAAACTTTTATATAATATAATATAGCGGGTGGTAGGACAAAATACTACACCAACCCTAATGATTGTGACTTATAGATATTATGGACTATAGTAATGTTTGATAAAACATTTTACAGTACAGTGAACTCAAGCATTCTAGTGTTTATTTTGTGCCTCTGCGGTGTCATTATTTCATGCAATGCCAAGACCTCTAAAGTTCTGTCGAGTGTGCTTCTTAAGCTGATAGTGTGTGACAGCCGTCTGTATTTGCCTTCATCTCAGTGTCCTCCTCCTTCCCACAGGCCATCGTGGACACTGGGAAGACCATGAAGACTCTGCTGGATCACGTTGAAGCCTTCAAGCCCAAAATGATCAAAGTAGCTGGGTCAGTCAGTCCACAGACTAATAGATTAGTACAGGCCTGAGCTATACGTTTGTGTCTCCTTTACCTGGTCAGAACAGTAGGACTGTGTATGTGCTGATATGTTTATATTATTGGTGAAGACTTGCACATATAGTGTTTTATATCTGTCACAGGTTGCTGGTGAAAAGGGTGCCTAGTGGGACAGGTTATCTGCCAGACTGTAAGTGATGATTACAAACTCTGCATAATGGCTAATGTAATTTTATATGTATATATAATATACTTTGCTGCAAAACTTTGCTGAAGATCCTGTTGTACACAATCTACTAAATGTCTTCTGTCATCTGATTGACATACTTTTTAGAAAGTAAAAGTCCTTTTAGTATAATTGTGAAAATGTCCACCTTCGGGTTGGGGTTTGCTGTGAATCTTTACTGAAATTCATATAGGTAACATAACAGTAACTGTTACATTGTTAGGATTATTTCAAGATTAAAATCAGAATTCCATCATACTTTTTGGCCATATAAACATCAGCAACTGCACCAAATTGCATTTTTTTGCTCAGTTTGGACATGTGAATAAAATTGATGTGTTGTAATGAGCTCTATTTCTTACAATATGAGCCATGAAAGCCTGATGCTTTAAATTTAATGTTTAAAAAAAAAAAAAAAAAAAAAAATAGATAAGTTAATACATTTATGACTGTTATTTCATGTCAGGTTTTACAGGGTTAAAATTGCCTGATTGTTGTTTTGTTTTTTGTTGTTTCCCATCAAAAATTTTTTTTTTTTGAAAAACCAAAATATCACAAGAACAGATTAACATTTCCTTTTCTTTTATGTGCTATTTGTTCCAGATGTTGGATTTGAGATCTCCAATCGTTTTGTGGTTGGCTATGCCTTGGATTACAATGAATACTTTAGAGATCTCAATGTAAGAGCCCCTTTATCAATATTTGCTCACATTTAAACGGTTAAATGTTACATTGACTGAAACTGAAATACTGATATGTTGATTCAGTGTATAAAAAGTGTTCTTAAATATCGTTTGTCACTTCTGGCAAAGAGATTTTTGAAAGCTTATTGTGGGAATCTCCCCAAACGAGGGACTCGCTCCATTTGTCTACATATTCCAAAGTCTAGAAGTGACAACTGGTTTGAGATCAGCGTGTCAAAGGCGCACACTTGCTGTAGAGAAATGCACAGAACGTCTCTTTGAAGCATAAATGAGTTTTGTTTGCTTGAACTGCGGTGACGTATTACTGAACTAAGCCTGTAATGTCGACCCAAAGCGTGAAATGACAGACAGCATTAGCAGGGGTGAGAATTAGGAAGAAAAGTCTCTCTGCAGCGGCACAGTTGTCCATTTGTCTCCATTTGGAGGGCTGGTTGCTAGGGGTAAGTGAGCTGTTGTGAAAAATGACACCCACTTCAGAGAATGCCCCAGGCTGTTCAACTCAATTATCCAGCAATCTAGTATCTATCTCTCACATGCATACATCATAGACAGCAGCACACTCCCGAATCTTGTGATCTGCCTACCTAGAAAGCATTTTGCAGAAAAAAGAAGTGTTTTTGTTTTTGACAGAAGTCTCTCATGCTCATCCAGAGTGCATGTATTTGATCAAAATGCAATAAAAACTAACTAAACTTATTACAAATTTAAAAATAACTACCTTTTTTTTATTTTAATATATATATTTTTTAAATGTATTTATTCCTTTGATAAAGCTGAATTTTCAGCATCATTAGATGATTTTAATTTCTTATTATGTTGAGAACATGCTTAATATTTTTGGTAACATTTTAATATTTTTGCAGGATTCTTTGAATAGAAAGTAAAAAAACACAGCATTTATTTAAAATAGAAGTTGTTTGTAACAATGCAAAAGTCTTTACTGTTATTTTTGATCGATTTTATTTTTCCTTGCTGAATAAAAATATTAACTTCTTTAAAAAAAAAAAAAAAGAAATACTGACCCCAAAACTTTTAAAGGTGGTGTAGTTAAATCTGTAAAATTAAATTGAATTTTAAAGAAAAAAGACAAAATAAAACTTACTAAAAAAGATAGAATATTTTATTTGTTTAATTGCTTGTGATTTAACCATTAACTGACATCAACAAACCGTGAATGTGTGATAAATTATTGAAAATTGTTCTACTCTATTCTTCTATTATATTAATACCCAAAAGTATTTATAAAGTTGTGTAATTAAAATTAGACTGTCTAACATATTGTGTATTTTTATGCTTAAGTAGGCTATTGCATCATTAGCTTAGCAACATGCTAACACCCAAACAAAGACTAGGGCTGAATCCGAAATCTCCCCCTAAACCCTTATTGACTATTCCCTATGTCAGTCCACTAATACTATTCACTTGAAGGAGTGAATGAAAAGGAGTGAGCCAATTCGGACAGCCGTTGAGCGTACATTGTACACTCGTTATTGCAGTGCAATGTGGGATTGAATATGTGCACTCAATAACGTCCACTATGGTTTCGGACAGCACTACATATGGCTGTCCCCTCAAATAACGCCCTATTTGAGGGTATAGGGGGCGATTTCGGATTCAGCCTAGATATACAATGATGTGCACTCATATTACTAGAAGAAAGTGCAACGCGAAATAAGTCCCGCCTTCTATACAAAAGAGCCAATCACAGATTGGTAAAGTCATCACGTCACTGCCATATATATATGTACATGTATCCATAGATGCCTAATTAGCCAATGCGCTGCTATATGTAAGCTGTCCACCATAATGGAGCGGTCTGTGAACATTCAAGAGCAAGTTGACTGAGCATCTGCACACGTAGTTAGACGCATGTATGAATATCTATATATGAAATGGACTCCAGAAAATGATTTTGCTAAACTAGCACAATACAAGAAGACGAAGGCGTCAGCTGCCACGACATTAAAAAGTTAACATTAGTAAAATGAAAATCATTAAAAGTACTGTAGTAAAAACGTGTAATATTGAGTTAATACGTATAAAAACACAAAGCGACATATTCTCACCTGTGAAAGGTTATCCCATTTCTTCGTGAATTTAAATCTCGGCGGTTTCACATCATTGATTCTTACTGTGAGTTACAAGATGGCGGGCGCGCAGACGTGTCTGGAGCGACGGAATGTTGGATCTTCGTATACATATCTATGGTCACTGCCCTGGCCTTTAGAAGCTCTGGTTGCTACAGAAACAGTCAGTGTTCTGAGATGCGCACTTATGACTGCACATGCAATGCTGGTCCAGCCTGAAAAAATGCAATTTGTCATGATTCGGCACGTTTAGAAACAACATTTATGAAACCGTTGTTGTCAGATTTGGTGAACAGATGTTTCCCCATCCAAAAAGAGATATAGGAGCTGTCCAACTGAAACAGCTGCCTGAGAGGCGTTTCAAAGATGGCCGCCAAGTGAAATGACTTGCCTTAAAGGGACCAAAATCTGTTGGAATCAACTGTGAGTTGAGCATCTTAATGTGAGGAGTTTTTTTTGTGTAACACAGAATTGCTATCTGTGAAGAGTGCCATAAATCAGTCATCTTTGAGGATGTCTTTCGGTTAGTAGTGATATTTGGGCATTTAGAGACCAACTTTCACCTGATTACTAAGCTTTCATGGCCAGTAAACTGTTAGTTCTTCATTTATGTCTGTTTCGAAATCTGCTTGCACAGCTTTGTTAACATATAATGAACATTTTAGCTACCTTTATGCTAAGCTAAAGCTAAATGGCTTACTGTTATCTTTCTCTTCCCCCTCTCACAGCACATCTGCGTGATCAGTGACAGAGGGAAACAGAAATACAAGATCTGAAGATGATGATCCCACTCTTGCATGAGTATCTGAATGCTGATGGAAGGGGTCCATGGATCTGACATAGACCTTGCCTTCAATATGGACCGGTTTAATTGGCTAAGTTAGAAATGGAGTACTGGGTTACAACTGACTGAATACTGCACAGTATACATTACAGTATACATACTGCAGAAATAGCATACTGACATACTACTATTAGTGTTATTTAGTCAATAAAGGGATAGTTGAACAGAAGTCTTTTGGTTTTGGTGCGACATGAGGGTGATTACACTGTAAACATATAAGTAATAGAAACATGTTTTTCAATTACTTTAAGCAATAATTGAACCAATTTAAACATAACTAGGCAAGAATTCAAATTTTACTTAAATGTAAGACAGCAACTTTTTTCACAGTGTAAATGATGACAATTGCAATTTTTGTGTGAACTGTGCCTTTAAGACTAAGGGGTGCTTCCATGTGTCTCATTTTTACGCCTTCATAATAGGGTTTCATTACAATGCAATACGATGTAAATTGAATTGTGTTCCATTCAATAATGAGAAGTTGTTTACTTATACTGTGAATTAAATATATTTCTCACAATACTTTTATTCATCAGCAATTGCCTTTCAGACGCTATAATATGTGAACTACAGCTTAAGAAATTGTTGGCCAACTTTTGTGAAATTTGTTTATATTCAAGTTTACATTCATGTGATTTTTTTATACATTTTATAACCTCTTCATTTAACAACATTAAAATATTATGCATTTGCATTTATGTACCTCACTTATTTTGCATTCTGTGTCAGAGAATGCAGATGAAAGCATGCTAGTTATGGATCATTTGCTGTGGTATTGTAATGGAGAGCAGCAGTCATACTTCAGTAAGACACACTCAAACATGCCGCACACCTGTACACACACAATTGAAGTGGAACAGAGTTTGTCTGGGTGTGTGTCATGTAACAACGTCTGTTGTTCATTGTTTCCTGTTCCCAGCCTCTTTTGCTTGTCTGACTGCTGCTTATGTTCAGTGCAGGGGAATTATGTGGTGCGTTTCTGTCAGAAACAATGTCCAGTTTCATGTGTACCTGTAAAAGCACCCTAAAGTCATGCACCACAGGTATGAGGATAGTATCATACTCACATTTGTCGCTATAGTCTTAGACTTTGACTTGACAAAGCATTTCCTGAAAGATGTTTTAAAGGGCCTTGAAGTTTTAAGCTCATAAAGACATTATTTCATTTGAATACTTCAAGATCTGTACAGTGGCAGCATCTGAAAGTGCATTGAAAAGGTTCTTAATTGGCTTTTATGGTTCCATGAACATCCATGGAACCTTTTCATTGGAAAAAAAGATCTTTATAGTAGAAAAAGATTCTACATACATACAAAAAAATTGTTCTTTTAAGAACTATTCACTGAAACGGTTCTCAAATTGCATAGCAAATTGCTTAACCCCCTTTTGGAACCTTTATTTTTAATAGTGTACTTCCCTATGTACTGTAGTAACAACAGTATGTGAAAAGAGTAGTGTGCTAAAGTCAGAACTGTCTGAAGGTCTGTGCCAAGTTTAGTGGACATAGCTGGAATTGCAGTCAGAAATTAATATTAATAGAAGTCTCTTGGATTTAGATCCTCAGAAATAAGGCATAGGCCATATTTAAACATCCCAAGTCAAAACAGACTGAAGGACTGTGCTAAGTTTGGTAAATGTAGCTTGAAAAGTTGTTACAGTCAAAAAAGAGTAGTTTTGAGAAACAGATTATACAATAGCAGTGCTTTGTAATTTTTTCAAGCCAACATCATGAATTGTTCCGTGAAACGGACCAGTGATTCGAAGTTTAAAGGGATACTCCACTTTTTTTGGAAATAGGCTCATTTTACAACTCCCCCAGAGTTAAACAGTTGAGTTTTAC
>JAPMOK011269613.1:0-13303 GCA_029874615.1 Achondrostoma oligolepis
AACTGAATATTACTTTCTAGCCCCTCCCATTCCGAGGGCGTTTTAACTCCTACGGTGGCCGTATTAATTCAAATCTGCCGTCAGTCGCGAGTAATCTCCCCCTCGCATTTGCATTCAATGCCACTGAGTGTAAAAACGCGAAAGGCGAAGCTTGAATTTCCAGGTATGTTCCTCTATGGCTAATGTATTTTCAAGATGGAGGCGCAACATGGCTGCCGCCATTCGAGCGACTCGCTCGTATGTATTCTAAATGGCAGATTCTACGCTTACGAGAATACTTGATTAGTTGGTAGAAGTAATTACAGATTAATGAGGACATATCATTTTGAAAGAACAAAGTGTTTTTTGCTAAGAATCAACTTAAAAAATTACACAGTGTAGCTTTAATTTACACTAAGAATAACATGGTTCTTTTAATAGGTTCTTTAAGGAACCGGAAATGGTTCTTCTATGTCATTGCTGAGAAAACCCCCATTTGGAATCTTTATTTTTAGTGTAAATTTAGTTTATTGGGACCATCTTCAACCTTCTCAGCCTTGGAATTAAACAGGCTTTCAGCTACTGTATCTTTAAGACAATATGTAGGGTAACACTTTACACTTTAACACTTTAGTTAACAAATTAACAAGGAAAAGTAATTCTAAAGCACTATGTCACAATGTAAAAAAATATATATATATATTATTATTATTTATTTTTTTATGATGTAAGATCACATATGTCCAGTCTCTAGCTGTGACTTCAAGGTTATTTTGTCTTTTGTTTTCTTCAGCTGATGTGCTGAGTTTTTCACTGTGGAGGTAATGGGGCATTTGCTTGGGAAATGCGAAGACAGTGAAATGGAAAAGCCGGTGAAAAGGCACAAAAATAAATAAGAGCAAAAGTGGACAATGAATGACAAGTATTGTGTTTTCTCGTGCTATTATGCCCTTATTTACAATCCAGTGAGCATTTCTTTAGTTGAGAGATTTTTGAGATGAACTGGAACAATTATGCTTACTAGGTCTAACTAACTCCTCGCACATGTATAAACAGATTCACATTCACAAAATACTATTCAATTTGCATCCGGCCAATCATTTAAGTTCAACTCTATAACTCAAATAGTCTCATATTATGTTTACTGTTCTATCAATATGTAATAAATCACCTGATCACATATGTGCATGAATTGTTTTATTTAGTGAATAGTCCATTCCTACATGTTGTTAATTGTATGCATTTTTTAGACAAGTAGTCAATGAGAAGGATATTGATAACACTTGTGCCACAAACTCAGTCATACGTCAGTATAATCTAAAGTGATTCGTTTATTGCTTCAGCACTGAATAAGACCGATAAAGTTTGGGCTTGACTGCTGAAATGTCTTTTTTGTCTATCAGTGTAGGTTTCAGTGATATTCTCTCTCTGTCTATCTCCCTCCTCCACCATCTTTAGACACAGTCAGACATTAGTATTCCAGTGTGCGCTCCTCGCAGCAGTAGCCGGTGCCAGCCACTTAATTTGTCATTTATTGCTCTACGACAACTGAAGTAATTGAACCTTTTGCCCACGGAACGTCACTGGGAACCCGGTGGCCATCTCTCCCGGCCAGCCTCACGGTGGCCACATTTCAGGGACCTTGGGTGGAAAATGGAGGGCAGGGATCTCATTTATAGGAAAGCCGAGATGGTTAGCAGGAATCCTCACCTCTCACCCTCCGCTGGACTTACCCGAGCACCTCAGATGCTAGCGGCGCTCATAGAAACAGACAGGGATGGAGGAAGGTTGTGACACTTCAGCTTGCTTAAAGACAAGGTGATATGTTCCTAATGAAATTCTGAAGCGCTGCATACTGCATTTTATATGGGTTAATCTCACAATAACCTGCCAGGTCATAGTTTAATGCAAAATCAAAAGAATAAGTAGGAAATGAAATAATAAAAAAGCTATTTTCTTGGCATTTAGCAATAATAATTATAATTTTACTTATGTTAGAATTAAACATGATTACAAAATTAAACACACACACACACACACACACATATATATATATATAATATATATATATATATATAATATAACAATATTATTTATTTATTTATTATTATTTAGACATAAAACATATATGTAATGTGTAAAAATGTCTGACCGACTATAATAAGAATGAGAAGAGGATGTTAACAATCACAGTGGATATTGTTGAAAGTTCATTCAGCACATTGTTAATTAAATTTTAAGTTGGGCACATTGCATTTTGGGACAGTTTTCCACACAAAGTGCTTTGGTTGTGCATTCTGGCAAATGTAGCAGGTTATACAAATATTGTGAACTGAAGAGAAAATGCAAACAATATTTTGCATAACATTTGCATAATGTGCACATGCTGCAAAAATAGCTCAAGTACTGTAGTTATATGCTATTCTACACCTAGCCGGGGGTTAGAGCGTGCTTCATTCGGTTAGGCTTCAGGACTAGAGGTAAAACCATCTTTCAAAGCCGTGAAGGTAATTTACGTAAGCTGATGTAATGGACTGAAAACCTATATGTACGTAGGTGACTGTGACTTCAGAAGATGATCCCTTTTAATGATCCCTTCAGAAGATGATCCCTCTGTGGAGCTCATATGTTTTGTTACTGCAAATTCACAAAGCTTCAGAAGGAATTCGCCATGCAGTTTTGAAATCAATCAGCCATCAGAACTCGATACGATACGAGAACACAGATCAAACCCCAAAGAAAAGCCTTTCCTTTGAAATGTCTTAAAAGAAACCAGCATTTATAAATAAAACAATTCACCTGAAGCTTTCTTACTCAGATCCTGTACACAATTCTATAATGTGTTCAGTTCGACTTATCTGATGATGAAAAATGCTTGCACATCTACATATGATGAATGCGCTTCATCCTCCAGAGGAAAATCAATGCAAACACTCTTTATGCTGCGTTTCATCTTAAACTTTGACTGCAAAAATCAATTCCTGCTAATTATTGCATTGCATTTATGAAGCATTTACTGCATTCACTGAAATTGCACAAATTGTTGGATTGTGTTAAGAGGAGTCCTTTGTAAATCCAAATGCGTTTACACAAAAAAATCCTCTCAAATTAAAGATGTTCCACATTGCATTTGTTCCTTTTGTCACATAAATGTTCACACAGGTTTTGTTTTCATGTCACGTCAAGGTGTCACATGCATGTTATGACCAGGACTGAGAACCATTAAGCACATAATGCATGCTTGAAAGGTGTAGTAAATACTTAATATAAGATGTCAGTGGTCTGTTGTGGTCTGTTGTGCTCCTCAATCGATTTTTATGCAAAGCATGGCATGAGCATGGTCCAAAACTATGTTCAAATAAATTGTAGGAGACACGTCATAACTTTGCAAATAACTCCCTGTGGCAAACAATAAGAAATCGCATGCTACATCAAGAATATCAATAACAAACCCATATATCCTCTCATGCAGGTCGAGAGACAGTCTGTCGCCACCAGGATCTTTTCTTTTTCTTTTCACATGGAAAGATGGCAGCCGTCCTCATGTCTAATTCAGGAGGTGCATCTATGGCACGTCTCTTTCTCTCTTTTTCATCAGCATGCGCCATGCACCCTCTACGCTGCACGCTGCTTTTTGCCCACACAGCACTTATTTGATTTGATTCGTTCCCAAGAAATTGATGGATGCAGCATCATTGTAAAAATAACTCATAGAAAGAGCCTATCACCTCTCCACCTCTGAAAATGTCAGAGGGCCTGCTGTGCCGGCTCTTTATCACAGAGGACGAAGGCTTTTGGATGGATCTCGTCACTGGTTTTTGCAGGGGAACTCTGTGCGAAAGATCAACACGCAGTTTTCGCTATTGTCCATTGTTTCTCATAATGTAATTGTGTTTAACGGTAACATCAAAAAGTGATAAAGAAAGATAGATAGATAGATAGATAGACAGACAGACAGACAGACAGACAGACAGACAGACAGACAGACAGATAGATAGACAGTCAGACAGACAGACAGACAGACAGACAGATAGACAGACAGACAGACAGACAGATAGACAGACAGACAGATATATAGATAGATAGATAGATAGATAGATAGATAGAGAGATAGACAGACAGACAGATAGATAGATAGATAGATAGATAGATAGATAGATAGATAGATAGATATATATATAGATAGATAGATAGACGGATTGATGAAAGATTTGAGAACCAGGAGAATTAAGCAGAATTCCCCATCTGCCCTTGATTCAGTTTTATTGTGGTTTAGGAAATGTAACTGACATATTAAAGAGATCTCATTTATGATTTTCCTTTTCTAGCGGTTGGGTTTCAGCGTGACAGACATCAGACTGCGGCTGCATATCTGCCATCCTGCCTCTCTAAAGAAGACTGCCGTAGATCAAGTCTTGGCTGACAGCACAGCATGAACACAGAGGTCCATTTTATGTGCTGATGCTCAGGATCTTCCAGCTGGGAGGAGCAGGAACAGGATATGGAATATATTTATGCCATTTAAAACTCAAAACTTCTACAGCTTTTCTAAATTATTTAAACTTCTTCATTAGTTTGGCGGTCAATGACATGACACTTTTTTCATTTTTTTGAGGGGCTCTATGAATATTCATGTCATATTAAAAATGAAATTCACACAGACAATGATTTCAAAGAGGAACATTCTGTCAGTTTCTAAATTAAAATTAATTTTGATATTTTTTCTGGGACATAAAGCAAAAAGATATCAGGATGCAATAACCGCTCCAAAATCATAATGAATTTTTGTGCATGATATTTCATTAATAAAGTAGAGAAGCTGTTTATTTATTTTATTTACTCTATTTGAATAACGTCATATCAAAGTCTGTATGAAGCCAACATGAATACTAATATCACATTTCTAAGAACCTGACACATATGTTTTAAACTAGATCATTTTTCACGCTTTACATTTCACTGTGTGAGCGGTAGTTGTCAGTATAGATTTATTATGCTATAGAGAATGTGTCTACTGCAAAGCAGGGTTGTCTCCAGGGTTAAAAATGGCGGCTTTGCGTATTTGTGGAGCTCATGTAAATCCTCCGCTACCTTGACAGAGATAAAGCTGCTGTGACCGAGGAACGCCGGAAACCTTCTCCAATTCTTTGTGGAAAACAAAGCTTGTTGATCGCTTCCTTCTGGTCTAAACTGACTTTGAAACAGAAGGAACAGGTAGATAATGCCTTAAGGGGAGAAAATGAAGTGTATAGAAATAAAGACTGAGCATATTTGCTGTGGCAGAGGCGCTGAATGCTGGTAAACCGATCTATCGTGGGACGAGGCCAACTTTGCATTTCAGAGAGGCTGTCCATTTGCACTTCTAAGCTCAAATATGTTTACAGCATTTCTCTCCGCCGGTCCCCAAACTAATTGCTATTGCTTATGCTCAGCTGCGGAGCACTTGGAAGGAAAATATGAGGAATCAGAAAATGTCAATCCACTTCGAAATCTCAGCTCCCAGTTGTGCTCTAAAATACCATGGAAACACATAAAGCCCTTCCACTCGGGGAAATCCACTCCAGGTTTGCTTAAGCGTCCAAGGTTATGCTGCGTAAGAGCACACAGGTTTATCCCTAAACAAAGACTCGGATACTGAAACGCATCTTAGCACTCTGTGATAAACAACAGGCAGAGATGCACTCAATACGCAGAATGTTTGCCTGAAAACACACAGGATATTGGCAGTTATCCTGCGAAAAGTGTGAAGTTGAGAACCACAGTCGAATAACATCCAAGGAGAGCATCTGATCTTCATGTGTAGCCAAACACAGCAATTAAATGATTTTCTTACTCTTTGTTGTCCAGAACAAATATCTAAACATTCTTAAATCAAGATACTTGTCCTTGAAAAGGGCATTTAATGCCTACATTCAGTTAACTTCAAGAACTGACCACCAAGTTTTGCAGAGGCAAGAATCTCTCACTTTCTCAGAAAATGCACAAATCCAGTTTGTGCACAGCAAAAAATTATATCTTAAAGGGGTCATGAACTGATAATTCAAATTTTCCTTGATCTTTTAACAGTTAAGAGGTTGATATACTATAAAAAGTTTCAAAACTCAAAACTTCCTTGTTTTTCCAAAAACAGCTTTTATTGAAACCAAAGCCAGAAAACGACAGGATCTGAAAAGTTTGGAACTATGACATCACCACGAAAGACCGCCTTTGCAGAAGAAGAGCAACTCCTACATCTACATCACTGAGTCTTTGGTGCCACCAACTCAGAACGAGAAAAGATTGACACAGGGTAAATAACATTAGTCTACCTTCCAAAGGATCCTAAAGCCAGGAAAGTGTTTTTTTATTTCCAACCATGTGAAAGTATCAGCGGTGCATTATTTGTTTGTATTCGGCATGTTTCACGGTGGATTATTTGGTAATTCAGTCGAAATTTCGGTGCAGATTTTGCGAACAGAATTTTAAGATATGGATCCGTCAGCACTGCCACACCACAAGCATGTAAGTATGTAACTGTATGTTCATTCTAATGCCTGATCTGTGATCAGTGATTTCTGATGTGTAATTATTCAAGTTGAGACAGATTTTCTTTGTCTCAAAATCGTTCAATACTGTTTATGCATCGGTAATGAAGCCAGAGACTAAACGATCAACTTCATGTTGTTTCTCTTAGTAGCATGAAAATAATCTGCTATTTAAATTATATTTGTGATTAAATTATATACAGAAAGCAATCAAAGAACACTCCCTTTAAAATCGCTGAAGCTGTCAATCACACGGTGCAAGTTTTGGACACTTGCCAAAACTCCCGTTATTCAATCAATGATGCTCTTACACTGCACAACGAAGCTCTTACCATATTTACCTCGTGTTTATTGTTATTTTTAGTGAAAACATTTGTGAGAGTGCAGAAATCACGTTGCAATGATGAGTTCACTGCATTCACGCGATCAACAGATTGTCTGTCATCTGCTCAATGCTCATCACTGCAACCTTTCATGTGATGGGCATAAATCTAAATATAATGCTAGTCAACACATTTCACGATTCGTTAATCTTGACAGTTGTAATAGTAAAAACACTTAGTAAAAGTATTCGAGAGGGTTCCACATGCAATACTATATAATTCATATGCAAACATGTCAGCCAATCACAGCAGGGGGGCGTTTACACTGAAGTCTCACAGCAGACACAGCCCTTCAAACAGAGTGTTCTAAAATCAAGATAGAAAATAGCCAATTATTTCTAAATTGTGACAATTTTCTTTATTTAAAAATCATATTAACATTATAAGTACACATCAGGAAACATAAAATTATTTAAAAAATCCAGTTCATGACCCCTTTAAGTCATTTTGCTTCTCAGGTAAATGTATTGTGATTTAAGAATGAGTAGATATTTTTTATGGAAATCAAGATATACATACTAAGCAAGAAAAACATTTCTGCTGTGCACAAACATGGCGTTCTGTACCTGAAGTTGGCAGAATGTAGGCACTAAATGCACTTTAAGTAGCTTTGGATAAAATGTGTCTGTCAAATGAATAAATGCAAATGTACAAGAGTACTGATAAAAAGGATTTCACCTCAACCTCGAGACATCCCATGAGAATGACACGCAGAGGCCTGACCCTTACACAACAACAACAATCATTCAATGCACAATTTGAGAAGACAAATGGAAATCCTCTGCAGACATGATCAGGGTTATGTGGATTAAAGGATTTTGACATGCTCTCATGTCTGTGGTGATGTGGGCCTTTCCTTTGTCCTTTAGAAGAAAGAAAGAAAAGAAAAAAAAAAATCAAACAAATATTTGAATCTGTATGACGTAAATATGTTCTGTATGGCTTTTAAGCATTATTTGATTTTATTAATACAAATACTTTCTGATATCTGACTCTTAAGTTGGATTGGATGAGCCATTTTAGTCGCCTTAATTGTAGTAAAATCACTTTAACACACGGGCCTCGAGCAACTGAATGCTTTAATAATTACATAACGAAAGATATTTGATGGTGGTGTATGTGTGCATATAGATTATTCCAGATTTTATGAATGCTATTTTATAGCTGACACATTAATGAAAGTTAATATAAAGTGCTAACGTAAAGAAACAAGAAAGAAATAAGGACCAGACAGCAGCACAAAGCTGAGCTCTATTTCACATCCGTGCTCTCCGGGCCAATCCAATAACCCGGCAGGACACGAGGGCTCGGTCCAGAGTGTGACATGTTTACGGCGGGCCGGTGTGTGATGGGCGCTGGTCCGGCGCGCTGCTGTTACAGTGCAGAGCTGCTCTACATTGTCGCCAGCAACGCTCTGCAAACTTCAAGTGCTGATTCACTGGGCCTGACCTTCACAGTGACTGGGCCAAAGCCAGTGTCTGTGTCCAATGATTAATGAGAGAGGCCGAGTCCAGACAGAATGAAGGCGGAGGACGAGGAAGAGTTTACGTGTGTGGTGAAGAGAGAGAGAGAGAGAGAGAGAGAGAGAGAGAGAGAGAGAGAGAGAGAGAGAGAGAGAGAGAGACAGACAAAGCAAAACAGAGAGTTATAACTCAACTGCTCTCTCCTGGTGAGGTTTCTAAATTACTAGTACACACAGACAGGTAGTCAATTCTCAAATCAGACCATGGATCTCAGTAACAGCGCACTGCTTTCATTAGGGTCCAATATCAGCGCCAGCCCTTAAATCTTGTCTTCATATTTTTTTTCACCCATATTTGCACTTCTCTCATTTAATGCTGAACTCCCTTTACTGAAACACTCAGAACATCACAAACTGCCTCATATGAAATAAAATTCTATGGAGCCTTTTCGTTCTTTCGCAAATGGTTGTTTCCCCCAAGATATTTGCATTTGGTTTGCAAGCAAACGCAAAGTTTCACGGGGAACACAAAGCCTTTTTTTATAATTTTTTTCCAATCTCAATTTTTTTTACATCACCATGTGGAATGAGTCATGACATGCTAAACGGGCATTATTTTAGTATCATTGAGATGCTGTTATAGTTTTTTAAAATATATGTTTTGAATTATGCTTTTATTTGTATGTTTTCATTTTAATTTTAGTTAAAGTTTTAGTAATTTCGTTGTGTTTTGTCATTAAGTTCATTATTAAGTGTTTTATATTTTATTTTATTTCAGTCATGAATTTTTTTTGTTTTTGTTTTGATTTTCGTTTTGTTTGCTATCTATAATGCATTTGCTGGAACATTTGATGCTTGTAATGCAAAACAAAGGGTTTCATTACCCTTCAAAGTCATAAAGTAACAAACTGATTTATGGAAAGTGTTGCAGGCAAATATATGAACAGGCAATCATCTGAGAAAAACATCCATTTTGATGCCACAAAGACTCATGTTTCCAATACACAGTACAGTACCTGTTAAGCGTGCCACAAGGGAATTATCGGATTGCTTGGATTTAGCGTAGGTACTCCAGGCTATTCAATTAAGTTCAGTTAGTCAGATTAATTTCACACATTTTTTTCTTAGCTTTTGAGCCTCAACGGACCCTATCCCTTCATAATTTATTAAACAAACACTGGAACATTTGTTCTTCCATTTCTAATGAGGAATATGAGCCAATTAATTTTTTTCTCTCCTGACAAAATACTTCATAAGTTCCTGTTGCTTTTCTCATTTATGCCTTCATTCGGCCACTCACAGGGAAAACCGGTGCGCGACAGATGTGAAGCGCTCCAAATCACAGCCCGGATTGCAGTTTTCCCCTAGATAACGAGATGTAACACTGTGAGATCTACAGTGGTAAAGGGTAAAAAAGGGACAAAAGAGCCGCACATCTAGCAAGTTTTCTTGTATTACAACTTTACACATTTAATTCTATTTTTATTTTATGAGCTTTTTTTAAAAAGTGCTATTTTACATTTTTATGTGGTTATGAAACAGATTCAACTCAGTTGTCAAAACTTTCAACTTACAGTATTAAAGGGGGACTTCACAGTTGGCATAATGGGCTTGTAATAAAACTGATATACAGTATACAGTAGAAATGCATAAAAAAATAGACTAGAAAACAAAAGAAGTAAGGCTGTTGTCTTCCCTTTTGCCAAATTGGAAGGAAAACTTCAACACTCAAAATGCACTGGGCATGTTGCCATTCAAGGGTTCTCCCACCAGTCTGCTGGGAATACGGTTACCAGAGTAAAATACCGCCTTGCTGTAGCAGGAAATACTTCTTAGCAAACTTTTAGTCAAGTCAAGTCAAGTCAGTTTGGATGTTTGGCAATCTCATACTTATTTTCAGCACTAGTGTAATCTTCGTTGGAAAAGCTTGTTGTCCATCAGCATAAAATCTGGTCAGTGGTGCAACTTATTCTTTCCTTTTAGATAGAAAAGTTAAGCGACTGACCACAATTCATTTTGTTTTTCTGTCCGTAAATGACACATCTGCACACTCGCTTCGCTGCCACTTTCCCTCCATTGCAGCCTGCGACTGCTGGGTTGACACGGATAATAAAGATGAGTTTTCCAATAATTCAGAGGGGGACTTGAATGACAGCTGCTACAGGACACAATGCCAGGAAATATGGGGTGGCAACTGCAGCTCAAGGTCCCCCCTTGTGTTTTGGAGGGAAAGTCAATGGCGAAGCAACTTAACCGAGCAGACTTGAGCCCCACCTGAGGGTTTTCTGATTAAAGCGGCCACCTGTCTCCCAATGATGAAATCAATCCAGCCCGCCGAGAGTCCCCGTGCCTAAATCGAAAGTTCTCTCGTTGCCATCAATCAGCAATGGGGTATCTGACAGCCCTTTGAGTGGCATCTGGTGTCTGTGCACATTTTTATGAGCATCAAGGCCATTATTTGCCTGTTCTCAGGTCCTTGCCTGCACTCGGCTCACCTTGGGCTCTGCTAATTTGGCATTGCAGAGCAACGTTGACATCAATCACTTGAGAACAACCAATTAGCCTCTTAGCCTTGGTTCTCCCTTGCTCCCATTACGTCTTGGTGGAGAAGCGCCGTGCCAATCAGCAACAACAGATTTCAATCAAATGTGCTCAAGAGTTACCCGAACAAGCTTTGGGAATACATTGACTCAAAAATCGGCCCCCTACCTGCACAAGTGAATTTGACTACAGCCATACAGTTTTTCAAAATTGGGTTCACCTCCATCACATGATTTCATAAGAATCTACACGTTTATCATCAGGGCCGTGCACCAATTTTTGGGGGCTCCAGTCACAGTCCTGGCTCACCTATTTCCAAGATGAGATAAAATAAAGTATTCAGTAATTTGATCTTTTTGAGTGAGATAAGTATCATTTGTTCAAATCTGCTCAAATGTCTTCCGCCCTCCTTTTGAAAGGTAAAGTGGAAAGTGGAAGGTCATTGTCAGTATTATGCTGTGTCTTGGGTTCATTTCTGTGTGTTGGTTTCATGTGCTTCAGTTCAGTCTTGATCACCTGCTAGTTAGTCTCCTTGGTTATACCCTTCGCTTTATACCCCATTTCTTTCAGTTAATTGTCGGTTCTTCTATATGTGAGTAGATTGTGCGATCATTCTCGCTGCCTTCCTCTATGTATTATCTTCGTGTTTATTAAAGAAAGTTAGCATTTAATCTTCCTCGTCTTCATTCTGAGAACTATACCACATCAGTTGTGACATATGATTGGACTGACATATTTTTTCTTGAGCAAAGAATTAAAATTCTGAGTGTGGGATTTTGTCGATCCCTGTTGATTTACTCAAGACATTTAAATTACCCGTTTATCGCCCCATAATTTATGCTGTCACTTTAATGTTTACACAGTTGGATGACTGTCTATCATTGTCTTACAAATCTTTATCTCGGGAGCTCTCGCGGGTATTCTGAGGTTCCTGCCAAACATCAACAAAACACCACTGAAGCTCACTGCTAAAATTATTATTTGATCAAATGCATGTAAACGGTGTGAACTCAATATAGACACGTCAAACCATGTGTATCGAGCTGTTTTCGGCAGGACACAGCAGCTCAGATCATAACACTGTTTGATGTCTTGATCAGAAGCAGTTCTCTTTAAGACATCCCCAGTCACACAAACATTTCTTTGAATTTCTGGTATCAGATTGATACTGACATGATCATAAATGTCGGAAAAAGGGATAGTTTCACCACAAAAAAATAAATTCTGTCTTAATTTACTCACCTTCATGTTGCTCCAGACATATGCAGTTTTTATGGAACACAAAATATGATATTTTGAAGGACTTTCGGGTCCAAACAACATTACCTTTCATTGTTCATCTTTCAAAAGTTATTTATTCAGTTCCACATAAGAAACTGAGTCATACAGGGTGAGTAAATGATGAGAGAATTTTCATTTCTGGGTGAACTTTTACAATATGATTACAGTTCACTTCTCATTTCAAATGCAAAGACGATAACCAAACATAACAGAGCTAATTTACATATACAAGTCTGTTCCTGGGATAGTTCATCCCAAAAAGAAACATTACATTTTTCCCCCCATTGTTTTTTTTTTTAGGCATAGTTTTTATATTGATGAAAATATAACTTTTTCATTACATTTCATCATGTCAGTTTTACTCTGACAAAAATGTCATCTATAATATTAGTCTACAAAAATAACATTCTAGTTGAGAGAAAAGTAAAAACAAACTAAAAAACTATTCAAATATTATTTATTTATACATGTTTCAACATTTTATATAAAAAAACCCTGATTATTATTGTGAACTAAAACTAAAACTATTAAAACATGCTGTTAATTGAATGAAGCTGAAATAAAATATAAATATTAGTTGAAAAACTTACATGACAATTAGAAATGCTGCCTTGGCAATAAACTGAAATAAATTTAAGTTAAAAAACAAAAATTATTAACTGTAAATAAAAAAAAATAAAAAAATAAAAAAGCAATATAAAAAAAAATATGAAATGAAAAAAGCAAATAGCATAGCACAAAAAATTAAAGCTAAAATTAACACAAAATTAAGCTAAAATAAAAAAAAAAATAATCTAATTCAAAACATTAATAAAACATAAATAGCTAAAATAACACTGATAAAAACAATGAAATATGTCCAAATAACATATGAGTACACGACTGAAATTTAATGCTGTGTATTCTTCATGCTTTAATTATTCTTTATCTATATTATAGACATCTTTCAGTGCATTGTTATGGAGCCACCACTATACATTATAAGTAGACATCTGTAAGTTCCTTTGACAAATTATTGAATGCATACAGTTAATGCTTAAAAGAACACTCCACTTTTTTTTGGAAATAGGCTCATTTTCCAACTCCCCTAGAGTTTTATCGTTTTCGAATCCATTCAGTTGATCTCCGGGTCT
>JAPMOK011269685.1:0-14123 GCA_029874615.1 Achondrostoma oligolepis
CACCCACACATACAGTACATATATATATACATATATAGATATATATTAATATACATACATATACACATATACATACACACACACACACACACACACACACACACACATATATATATATATACACACACACATACATATATACTGTATACTGTTAAAAGAAAATATACGATCACTAAGTTATGGCAACATATGTTTTTACATTGCTTTAACTCTTCAAAATAAGTTAAGCAATTTTCCAAAATTTTACAAGATTTAGTTATACAAGATTCAAATATTTTTAAAAAAATAATCAAATAAATGCAGTCAAGCGAAAGAGACTTCTTTCAAAAACATTAAAATAAAATCTTTATTGGCCCCAAATTGTTTGACAAAATAAACCTGTACACATAAGATTTATCAAGGGTTATATTTTTCTGGTATTATGAGCTTAAATAGTCATTGTATACTATGAAGAAATTCATTAATGTTGTAGAATAATTATTGTCTAGTAACAACAACAGTATTCTATTGTAATATAATGGTTGTATTAGGCCAAAGAAAATGGTTTTAAGCTGTCACAAAGGAGAAGGAAAGGATACGGAAGGAAGTGGAAAATCAAGCCAAACACAACAGTGTATCTGACTGCCCACAACATTTTATGTGAGCAGATCTTTCTTACTCAAAACAATGACTGGCTTCCTCATGTGAAAGAGATTTTTTTGGGGGGGATCCGACGGGGCTAAATGCTTAGCCTGTGAATGGACTATGTCCTATAAACAAATGGAGGAAAAATATGTAACTCTCAGTCACCATTCACTTATGATTCATATCCCTAATAGTCATTTTGACCATACATTGACCTGTGCCTTTCACCTAATCTACTATGACAGTATCTATTACATACATTCAAGTAGGCCGCTATTTGAAATAAAGATGTAAAAGAAGATCCCAAGCATTATAAGACAAATCAGATTTTAGTTCCCGGTGTTCTTTCAGAGTCACAAATAGAATTTCTTCAGAATTCAGAATTTCACACACACGTATCAGAGCTGTGGATTGAGCAAGGCTTTCGGCACTGCCCTGTCTGGGAAGTCCCTCTGCAATGTTTTTTCAGACTCGCCAGGTGCGTTAGGGGTGCTAACTTCACACCTCTGGATGTTTTCAATAGACCACGTGTGCAGGAGAGAACCACGGGTGTCAGAGCTCTCACAGAACAAAAAAAACATGGCGTAAGAGGTGGAATAAACCCTGCTTTGAAGGGATACATCAAATAGGTGACTTTTTTTTTGTAGAATGCCTTTGTGAATTTTTTTTCTTTTTTTAAATACTTTTTTTAAATAAGAAAGTAGAACTGCAAGAAACCAAATCATTCCTTGTTCCCAGGAATATATGCAGGCACTGAATATTCCATTGCGCAAACATCCGATGTCTTTGTAACTCAATATATCAGTATTCTAGAGGAAACAATTTAGGACAGAAAAGTTTTGGGTTTTTTTAAGGAAATAAACCATTTTTATGTATTAAATTGTTCAAAAATTATAGTAAAAACATTTGACATGTTTACAAAAGGTTTCTGTTCTTTTGAACTTAATATTCGACAAAAGATTACGGGGGAAAAAATCAGTTTCCACAAAAGCAGCACAACTGATTTCAGATTTCAAAACAGTTATGCTACTTAATATTTTAGTGAAAACCGTGCTACATTTTTTTTTAGGATTCTGTGAGTAGACCATTTTAAAAAAAGAATAAAAAACAGCATTCATTTAGAATAGAAATCATTTATAACATACATGTCTGTACTGTCACTTTTGAACAATTTATGCATCCTTGCTAAATAACAGTATTAATTTGATCCAAAAAAAAAAAAATGAACTGACCCCAAACTAAGTAAATAGTATTTCTATCTAGCTAGCTATATCTAATAGAATACAAAACTGCAAATGCATATTTATGAGCTTGGATTTATGTTTATGTAGACAGCTGAGGTGAATAAAGCTGAGGTTTGTTTATGGTGACTGGGCATCCACTGGACAGAGACGGGCCGGGCCATGTTAGTGTCTCATCTCTGCCGTACAGCTATGCCTGCAGCTGCCTTTCCAGACCGTAAACTCATCATAGGCCCTCATATCAGTACGCCACAGGGCTGGAGACATGCGCAGTGGAATGTGACAGAGCCTCCCCAGCCCCCTACCCTCATTAAAAGAGCTGCCTAACGACAGACGGCTACAAGGGGTATTACGCAAACACACCGATGCTAAAATAACAGGACAATTCTGCATAGCGCTGAAATGAATCTTCTCCTTAAAAGCAAACTCTAACTTACATCCTGCTCGTATCAGATGTACTGCCCAAATGCGTCTGTATACGTGTGCGTAAGCGCACAGCACAGGTGTTCGTGTCGTGAAGCTGAGGTCATGGTGGGTAAAGAAAGCGAGAGTGCTCAGCTGTCTGCTTACATCAGTCAGAGAGCAACGAATCTAAGGATACTCAATGGGCTGAGCGTTGAAGGTCGCGCCTTTAATCCAAAAAATCATTTGGTTTATTTAAGGGACAGATCGACTAAAAATTCAATTTACTCGCCCTCACATCGTTCTAACCATGTGTGATGTTGAAGCTCAAAAGAAGATAACATTAGTAAAGTGTCCAAGCTGCTTTTTTCCATACACTCTAAGCGGATGGTGACCAGAGGCAATGAGCAACATAAAGCACCATTGAACTAGTCCATACAACTGAAATGCACTGTTTTCTGAAGCCATTTGTGAGAACAAACTGAGGTTTCAGATCAAATCTCGCTTGACAGCTTTGGTCACCATTCACTTTCATTGTACTTGCGGCTTGGACGTTCCGCTATGAATCCGTCTGTGTTCTTCTGAAGAAAGACTCTTTTTAACTCTTTTGTGCCATTACTTGGAGTATTTTAACATGTATTTTGCACAAATGCTAAATTATAAACCCAGTAACAGTTTTGTCCTCGTATTAAAAGGATAAATTCGCCCAAAAATGAAGACTCAATCTCATGTTGTTTCTTTTTTTTAATCTGTGGAACATGAAAGATGGTTTTTGAGTTTCTTTATTTTATTGTCCATACAGTGAAAGTCAATGGGCACAACTGTTTGGTTACCAACATTCTTCAAATATCTTTCGTGTTCCGGAGAAGAAAGCACGTCATACAGGTTTGAAACAGGTTGTGAGTAAAAGACAGATTTTTGGGTGAACGTCCCTTTAAAGTGTCAATCTATTTGTTCAACTGAGATTAAACTCTATTTCCACATGAAAACAGTTTTATGTCATTTACAGTAGTGTTTTAATTTTATACAGCAGTATATTGCTCCATTTTACATTAGTGCAAAAAATTCATGTTTGTTCTTAAATATAGCAAAACATAACCGGCACAATATAACACATTCAACAACATTACAATAAAAAAAAAGACAAAAGAAAAGACAGCCAGTTACGTTGACATTGCACAAAGTTTCGGGATATTTGGTTATATACATACTGTAATTCCTTTCTGTGGGCTCGTGGTCCTGTGGTGTTATGTGTTGTCAAAGTGCAGGATGCTTCACCTCTACAGAAATGCACACACGCAGCACTCTAATCTCCCTGGACACAAATATACTGACCTTTAACATGTTTCTCAGAATTAAAGTCCTTAAAAAAGGAAATAAAATCCTAACTTCTCAGAAGTTTTGAAATCATATAATCCTACGCTACATTTTAAAACCTACATAAAATGGCAGAGAGTAGAATTTACTTAAAGGATAGTTCACACAAAAATGTTAATCATTTACTCACCCTTATGTCGTTCCAAACCGTATGCGTTTCTTTCTTCTGTGGAACATAAAAGAAAATATTTAGCAGATTGTCCAAGCTGCCCTTTTTCCATACGACTGTCCTTTGTTCACATTTCCTTTCATTGTACAGACAAAACAGAACAAAAAACAGCTTAGACATTCTTCTAAATATCTCCTTTTTTGTGTGTTATGCGTAGCAAATAACGTCATACAGGTTTGGAACAATTTTGGTGAAACTATGCCTTTTTTGGGGGGTGATCTGTGCTCTCATCAGTTAAACTAATCACAAAACCCACTGTTCACTCATCTGCCCATCTGAGGTAAGATGCATTGGTAGTGGCTGTTACCAATGACATCACAGCACAACACATACACACTGTCTAGATCCGATCAAGCTGCCGAAGCTGACAACCCTAAGCAAAAATGCAGTATACAATGACATGGTTCAATGTTATCAACTAAAGACTTATGACAAAAATATGAATAAATGTGACATACAACATATAGGAGCTCATAATAGCCGAGTTACTCACATTGAAGGGTTTGATATTGAAGTGTCAGTATTACCGATTACCCGTTAGTTAATCAGAATTAGTTCTGAGCACCGATCACCCTTTCGAAAAACACGAGAAAGTGCAGCTTTAATGTCACAGCTAGTTTTTAGGTATGGCTATAGTCTTTATTAGAAAGACATTTCTCCTGGTTTGTGATATAGACGTGTCATATTAGAAGAGTTTGTACTCGCGTAGAGCTCAAACTCTCAAAAGCTTGTATTGCATGACTGCAGAAACCAAACCGAACATGTCCGCTGGATAAAACACGAAATAACTGTTCTCCATAACACTCACATTTCATACCAAACACCAGTGCTTCTCTGATATGCAATAAGTACGTTAAAACTATATCTCCCCTCTTAAGTCAGAGGTGGTCCTTCAAACATCTCTGAAATAGTGTCATGTGTTTATATTACATTTGATAAATAAATGGGAAAATACATAAAACATATATTATGTTATCAACATGATCTGAGCAGACTGAATGTAGTGTAGAGTCCAGCCCCCGCTTTGTGAGAATTTTCTTCTTGTAAATGTCCATGCGCATCTGTGGTGAGACAGGGCAGCATTGCACATTACTACCACCTAGTGTGGCACAGCAGCACTACATTATTGTGTTCTGCCAAGGAAATATTTTCTGTAAACTCTCTACAGAACTTTTTCTGTAAACATGCGTGGCAGAACCTGTCAAGAGCTACATTCCTAAAGTTGTTCATACTTTTTTTCTGTTTAATATATTATTTCTTAATATTTCAAAAAAGAATCGTAAACATAAATTAAATATACATTTAGATATACATCATACACAAAGTCACCGCAAAATGGCAGAGCAACATTATTTTGCACTTTCAAGCACTGGGGTTTATAGGGTGAGAGTTGTGAGAGTGTGGGATTTTTCTTTTCATCCTTTTTTTACCCTTGTGATCTGTTGGAATGCTGCAGTATTCCTCCAGGCAGAGGGAGGCCGCTGTTGCACACGAAACACTCCTCGTCCGGTGCTCAAACCGAGCAGTTGCGCTTCTTTGCCACGCAGGGCAGGCCGCTGGAGCTAAGCCGGATTTTTACCCTTTGTCAAAGACTTGTGGAGGAGACGGAAAGAGTGGGAGAGGACGGAGGAGGAAAGTTGAGGAGCTCCAGGACAGCGACTCCAACGCTGCTGCGGCGCGTGAACATGCAGGACGCCGCCACCCACTTGTTGCTACGAGGGTTGTATTTTTCTATGGAATTGAGACTAGAGCTGCCATCATTGCCTCCAACCGCGTATAACCAGCCATCCATGGCGACCAGGTCATGGGTGCTCCTGAAGACCAAGAGAAGAAAATGTCCATTAGGAACTTGAAAAATAAAAACTTTTTTGGAATTTCCAAACCTGTAAATGTTGATACAATAGCTATGTTTCCATCCACTTATTTGTATGCGAATATTGGGGAAAACACTGGATGGAAAAGCAAAGATGTGCATGAATTCTAAAAAAACTCATGCGCTCAATTGAGGCGGATAATCGTTTTTATCTACGATGGAAACACATTTACTGAATAAATCCCCCGATGCGCAACAAAAACCTCACGTGACTTTGCCTGTGGATGTGATTGGACAACTGGACAAACCAGCAGACCAATTTCATTGCACAGCATCTCAAATGTTGGATTGATCATTTTGAAATGCCTGAGTAAAAGTCTGTCATCAGAATGGTTTGGTTTATTTCCCTCCCAGAAGCATCTAACATGATTGTGTTCCCAAACACCGGGCATTTATGATTTACGATTTTGTTCTCTTGAACACATGGGATGGAAACGGTGCTTTATTTACAAATGTTTTATGCAATGTTTCATTCCCATTTTGCGCATTTTAAATTCACCTTTTGGATGGAAACATAGCTAATGAAAGTCAATGGGGTCCAAAAAAAGCCAAATGGACCCCAATGACTTCCATTGCAAAAAAAAAAAAACACTTTCCAAAATAATTTCTTTTGTGATCTGCAGAGGAGAGAGATGCATATAGGCTTGGAATAACATGACGGTGAGTAAATGATGGCAGAATAAAAAATTTTGGGGTGAACTATCCCTTTAACAAATGCTCGAATGCCACTTTCGAACCTGCGGATGTTCATGGGGGCCACTCCCTCCCAGGTGTTGGTTTTTGGATTGTACCGTTCCACTGAATTTAGGCAGCTGGTACCGTCATTGCCCCCTGCAACATAAAGCATGCCCTCCAGTACAGCCACCCCTGCACTGCTCCTCCTGCTCAGCATGTTGGCAATGGCAGTCCAGACATTACTCTGAAAAATATAATACCGTCTTTATTCATTTATTTATCCATGGAGAGAAAACATAAAACACACCCTGGAGACATTTTCAACATATCAGAGAGAAATGTGTCACATACCTGAGGGTCGTATTTTTCAACTGTGGCTAAGTGCGAGGAGCTGTCGTACCCACCGACAGCGTACAAACTGCCATCTAACAAAAAGAAATATGTGAAACAGGTTGATGTTTGCAATTTAGAGCAAACACAGAGGACATTAACCATTTCAACAGGCAAAGATATAGGTAAAGCTTGCAGCTGTACTGTCACTCCTACTAGCCACTTTGGCAGGTTGAACGCATCTGAAATAATAAACTAAGTGCAATGCAGTGTCATCAAAAATATAGATTTTTCGATACATATCGTTACTGAAATATCTGAAACACTTCCAATGCTCATTTTCTGCAGAAAACACTGTAACAGCTGCGCTTTCTCATGCACTCATCTCTCTGACAGCGAGTTGACACACAAATCCACCTCCCCTTCATTCGTTTCATTTGCTTCGGATGAATATTGTTGGTGTTACAGAGCTTGAATTTCAGCGAGGGATCGAGCATCATTTTACTCATTCCCAAAATGTGCGCACATAAAACCACCTCTCATTATTAAATTTTATTTATTCAATTAAATTTGCTGCTTACTGCGCTTAAACAGTCAAATACACATAAAATAATGTCAAAATGCTGATCTTGACAAGTATTCTCTTAACACAGTCAGTTATGTTTTAAGTGAACGTAAACAGTTGAGAAAGAAAACGCATGTGTAACAGTATAATGGTTCCGTGCGTCAGGTCTTAAAGTGACAGCAGCCTAATACACCTGCTGGCAAATTATGATATAATATTAAGAATATCTATATGGCAGGTTTTCCCCATGGTATTGATGTCAAAATTGTGGCCAATGAAAATGCTGAGTGGTTAGTAACTTTGGAAAACCACTAGCCACAGTGGCTGGTGAACAAAAAAGTTAATGTCAAGCCCTGATCATTATATATTTTTTACCTAATGTGGCCACTCTAACATATCTCCTTCTGGTGCTCATGGCAGCAATGGAGGTCCAGGTACTGGTCAGAGGGTCATACCTCTCTGCACTGAAGACACAATCAAAGAGAGAGAGAGAAATGTCATATTATTATTACGTAATAAAAAAAGACACATTTTCGCTGCATATCGTCATCTTATTTCCAATCGAAATATTATTGATAGTTATATTGTAAAAAAATCTTTTAAATAAAAATGTTTGTAATATTACTTTTTAAATATTATAGATAATTTCACATACATTCTAGAGCTTTAACTCTTAGATTAACAATCAATGCAGTTTTATATACGTTTCTTTATTATTATTTTTAGGATTTTCACATTTATTTGACTGAATAGCATACCTGTTGAGACAGGAAGCACCATCATATCCTCCTGCTGCATACAACAACCCATGCAGGACCGCCACACCTAAACAGCTCCTCCTTGTTCCCATGGACACTTCAGGTTGCCACACATTTGTTACTGGATCATACGACTCTACGGTAGCTAAATCAGAGGTGCCATCATACCTGTTTTGGGAAAAGACAGAGAGGAACAATAGATCTTTCATGCGTCTTTGTATAAATTGCATCTTTATCATGCAGGTAAAGACAAGACCGTCATAATTCATAGAATTTCATTAGTCAACAAGTGACACATTTCCTAACTAACCTTAAGTAACTTCTTGATTGCCTCAGCAGAGAAATCTGAAGGAAATAACATAGCTTTCTGCACATTCTGTTCCCTTTGTAATGTAACAAATCAAATCTGTGCTATTTTTCATTATTTTCATATGTATGTACATTTATATGTGTCTTTGGTTGTAGTCATATCTTGCTGTTTTTTCAACATCTTGCATCATGCCGTATTTTTAATATGCTGCATCGAGTTAAAGACTTACAGTTTATTGGCTAGTTAAAAAAAAACGAGTTTCTATGGAAAGCCATTTTCGCCACATAAGAAAAAAATGCGCTTTGTTAAATCATCATTATGACAAAATAAAGAAAATTCATACAAGGTTATATGAGATAAACGTTGAAAATTATGACAAAGATAAAAAAGTCAAAATTACAAGATATTAAGAATATCTAAGAAAATTATTATTTATAATAATAAAAATGATGACATAAAATTCAAAATTGAGATAAAATGTCAATGGGCTTCCCTAGGTTATTATTCCCAAATATTCCAGGGCTTTAAAATTATTCAATTTTTATTCTAAAGCAGCTCACACTGATGCCAAATAACTTTGAACTTTCAAACGGTACACAAAACAAGGGTCTCTTGGTGTTATAAAAGGAAAAAGCAATTGATTCTCTGAAAAAGATGACACTTTAGGATCTGCGTACCCGCCCACAGCATAGAGTTTGTTTCCGATAGCAGCCACTCCGACTCGTGCCCGCCGTGTTGACATAGACGCAACCATGTGCCAGCGGTCAGTCCTGGTGTCATAGGCCTCACAGTCTCCATGAATAGCAAAAAGACTGCCCCCGCCTGAAAGACACGCATTTAAATCAATCCAGCAACATACAGACATTTGTGCATGTGTGTTTTTACATGCTCGTTTACAGACCTACGGCGAAGAGGACCGGACTGGCTCCCTCGCATCGACGCGGTCGGGTGCGGCTGTTACTGAGCACGCCCCTCTGCTCGGGCATCAGGTGATACTTCAGTGCCTCGATCAGCAGGTCTTTGCACTCGGAGTGGTGACGCACCAGCAGCTCTGTATCCACATTACTCATCAGGAAGTCTCGTGTCAGCAGGGGCAGACGCACACACTTCATCAGCTGAACAGAGAAATGGACGGAGTTTGAGGCAAGATGTGTGTGTGTGTGTAAAAAGGATCAGAGAGTACAAAGAAAGGGAATAGAGAAACAAGTACTGAGTTGCAGAGACATAATCCTCTATTAAGCACTAATCTTGTGATTTACTGTGATGTTGCTAAAAACGCAGTTTGACAGGAGGAATCACACCCACCCGGGGCACATGTTGCCTCCGCCCATCAATGTCATGCTTGACCCAGCTCAGCACAGCCCTGTACACCTCCTCCTCTGATGGGACATTCAGGTTATCACTGGAGATCAGATCCAGCACCTGCAGAAATCAAAAGAAAGGGTTCATAACTCATCTTAAAACTAAAGGATTATGGTTCCAGTCAGACTAAAGTCTTTAACATTTTGAAAGACAAATTTGTGTTTTAGTGTGAATGAAGCGCATTTAAATGCACTTGTTGAGAGACTGACACAACAAAATGATGTAATATATTGAACAGGACAGCTCTGTTTGATACATTATAATAATGTAAAAACAAAATCTGTTTGAAAAAGTTTGTTTGAAAGTCAATTTTACATTAATCAACAGTCTAATTACTGTATAATTACAATTGGGGGTCGGTAAGATTTTTTTCAAATGACTTTAAAAGTCGTTTCTAATGCTCACCGATTCTGCATTTATTTGATCAAAAATACAGTCAAAACAGTAATATTGTGAAATTAAATATTATGTTATATATTACTTCCGTTTTCAGTGTTACATGATCCTTCAAAAATCATTCTAATATGCTGATTTGGAGCTCAAAATTTAACATTTCCTAAATGATTAATGTAGAAAACAATTGTGCCATTTATATTTTTGTGGAAAGTATTCTTTGATGAATCCTTGCTGAATAAAAGTTTTATTTTCTTTAAAGGAAATCTTACTGACCCCAAACTTTTGAATGGCAATATGAAAATAAAATTTTGGTTTAATAATATAATTGAATTTTACTTGATAATAATATACATTGCAATTATTTTCCAAAGTTCTTAACATTATTAGTTGTGTTTTGGCTAATTTTTTGGTGACCCAAAATAGTATACTAATCCATTACCTTGTTTAAACCCATTCTGCAGTTGTTGTTTTTTTTTTCAAATCGGCATTACAAAAATGTTAAAAAGGCATAGTTATAATTGACTTACTTTCAAAACATTGCTTTGTTTGCCAACTTCATGTTAACATATCAACTTCTGGGTCAACCAATAGTGCTGAGTGAGTTTCAGATTGAACAATGGCAGAAGGGGAGGTAGGGGTGTAAGAAGTGATAAGCGTTTGGGAAACCATACCATTATTTTGCAATTTAATTTGCTGCTGTAAGTGATGAAGAAACAGCAAAAATTACTTACTATTATTTTTGTAATATGAACTTAAGAGACTTCAGCCAATGCCCGAGACCAGCTCATGGACATGGACAGAGTTTTTAAGGATTACAGCCCAAATGACCAGCATCACAGCAGCTCGGGACAAATGTAATACCATCACCATCATCTATTCTACACACTCAGAAGCACTACAACAGCCTTTGCAGAATTCTTGTCACAGATTGTTAGTTTATTTGGGGCAAAGGGCACAGTTAACATGACTACAAGCATTTCCTAGGTCTTGTGGGTTAAATATGGGGCCAGTGGAAGCCTCTAGCCTGCAACAGCTGTTAAGAGTGAGAGAGAATCACAGACAGAGAGGGAACAGCAGTCTATGTCATCAGCAAGCCCTAATGGTCCTCTGTAATCAGTGTCTGAACAGCAGGGGGATTTCATGGAATTATGTAACTTTTCAAAAACACAGGGAAACTAATACTACCAGCAGCACTCCGATTATTAAAAAGAATGCTCTTCTATGAAGAGAGCGGATTAGAGCTGATGAAATTAGTGTTGTATGAGAGCAGGGGCTGCTTTCTGCTGATTAGCTGTCTCAGCTTCTCATTGACGCGCAGTTGTCACCACATATTCGAGCAGGATGATTGACAGTGTATTGAAGTGCTGATGCAGAGAGCACTTATATCAGTGTCACTGCGGTGTAATGCATGCTGACATTTTTCCTTTGGTGAGTCGAAGAAGAGTTCAAAGTTTGGCTGATAAGCATGGTCCAGTTAGCTGTAACTACATCATCTGGGGCCAAAAAAACAAACAAAAAAACAGCTCAATTCACAGCCATTCAAACGTTCCTGTGTATTCTGACTGAATGCATTTTCCCAAGCAATATATAAAATGCAAATATTGCAATTATATTTTGGGGGATATATAATAATGTATAAAATATATATTAAGTACACTACACGACCATTCAAACGATTTGGGTTGGTAGGAATTTTTTTTTTTTTAAGAAGTCTCTTATGCTTGCCAATACAGTAAAAACAGTAATATTACGAAATATTATTACAATTTAAAACATGTTTTCCATTTTAACATTTTAAAATGTTATGCATTCCTGTAATGGCAAAGTAGAATTTTCAGCAGCCATTACTCCTGTCTTCAGTGTCACATGTTTCAACAGAAATCATTTAATATGCTGATTGATGCAAGACAATTTTCTTATTATTATTGTTTCATAACAGCTGTGCTGCTTACTAAATACGTTTTTTCATTCTTTGATGAATGGAACAGCATTTATTTGAAACAGAAATATTTTATAACGTTATAAGTATCCTTTTTTGTCACTTTTGATCAATTTAATGCATCTTTGTTGAATAAAATTAATTTAATTTATTTTAAGTGTCTTTTTCAAAACCTTTCATGCAGTGTGTAATATAGCTGTTTGTTACTGTAAAAGGTCAGCAAAGTTTTGAAGATCAAAGTGCAAGACAAATAAAGTTATTGTCTCCTAAAATAAAGAACTGATTCAAAACTGCCGAAACGAGTCGTCAGCAATTTCAGTCTCACTTCTTGTTAGTATATTCTATTTGTTATATATAAAGTATATATGTATAAAAATGTTAAAAATATTTATTTTTAGGGGGATTTTAAAAACATAAATTGACATATGTCTCCCTGCTTGCTTGCTTCCTTCGGCACAGTTTAAGATAGTTGCTAGTCGCATGGCTTTTACAGCTCTGGTGATTAAAACTTCAGTTCCCATAATGCCCATGAGCAAACATGTCAGAATTTGAACCATACACTTCTGAGAAACTCTGCACCAGCTGAACAACTGCCATTGAGTTTAATGGGAATGCTAATGGACATCTTTCTCTAGACCTTGGGAGAGTTTTTCTTTGAGTAGGATGAGGGGGCGTATTAAAAGCCAGGATGTGACCAGCATTCCTGCAGCGAAGGTCGAAATAGACCAGTTAATTTTTTTTCCCCTCAGACTAAGTCAAAAGAATCAAGACTTCCCAGACGACAGAGAGGAGGAGAGGCCGGATCAAGTGAAGAGATCGTGTTTTTAAAAAGCTCAAGGCCAATGTGACAGGAAGTGGTGTCAGTGACAAATATATATAATTAGACATCCGTGGCCAAAACCATTTTTCCCTCAAGGATTGTTATGGCTCAACTCCCCAGCACTCCCCATGCATCATTTAACGGGTACACTTTACACCCTTCTTTTTACATCCTGAATAAATCCATTCTTAAAACCCCTCTTGCATCAGAGTTTCTTACAGTTTGAATTTTTTATGACCCCGGGCGATTCAATCTGTTCCTCACACAAAGCTTTCATGTGTACTTTTATGGTGTCATTTTGGTGCTTAACAACCCCAGTCCTCATTCACAATTATGTTTTACCTAAAACAAATATTTTGTTTCACACAAGAAAGTAAAGAGAAATGTTGCTCTGGCAACTAACTGAAATAAATACGTTTAAGTACTGAAGCACTAAACTTCTACAAATAAAATAAATTATTATTAATGACAAAATACTAAAATAACGCTGAAAATGATGAAGAATTTTTGGGTGAACTATATCCTTTAACTACCTAACTAGTATTTTACTACTTTAACTACAAAGCAGATCGCTCACCTGTTTGAGAGGTAGCAGCATAAACTCCTCAGTCTTCGAGACCTCTACGAAGTGCTGCAGGACGTACTTGTGGGCTGACTTGAGAAGGTCGCTGCAGGAGTGAGTGTCTGCAAAGCCACGGATGCCCAGGCAGTTTGAGGGGTCCAGCTGGCTGAGGAGGAATTTACAGCAGGCATCTCTCACTCCGTTGAGCTGCAGGAGACTAGCTGCCGGCAACAAGGTCTGCTCGAGTAAAGCAGTAGAAGTAAGAATTAAGAAGTAGTAATTTTCAGAAATTAATCTTTAACATCATCTTAAGGTGCGGTCACATTAACTGGATTTTCCTGTTACATTTTCTGGATTACTGTTACAAGTCCCTCCATTCATGTTCAAGTTTGTAACAATAACCAAGAGAAAGCTGCTTGGTTTGAAAGTGACTTCTGTATGAGCCTACACTACTGTCAATAGACAATGGACCTTTTGTGCATGGAAATGCACTGAAGTTTCACTGATGTGACTCCACCTTCAGTCTAATCATGAGCCAAATTCTTGTAAATTAGCTGCCACATATGCATTTGTTCTTTTGAAACAGCACAAATAGAAGGCCTGCATTTGCAAAGATGCAAATTGTAAGTTTGCACAAACCATCTAAACCAGGGGTGGGCAAACTTTTTGGCTCAAGGGCCACACTGGGTTTTAAAATTTGACAGAGGGCCGGCCCAGTAG
>JAPMOK011269711.1:0-10150 GCA_029874615.1 Achondrostoma oligolepis
CACACACACACACACACACACACACACACACACACACTAGAGATGCAGATAAACTGCTGATTGGGCGGGTGACGTGACGAAAAATAATATTTAAATTAAATTCGGGCGGGTGGCGGTTAACCAGTCAAATGAAAAAAGTTTGCCACTAAGCAAATCTGAAAGCTAGCCCAGCTGTCAGTACTAGGAGGCCTAAACGTCTCGTAGATGAGACTGCCTGGGGTATTGTTTCGATATTAGTTATATTTTATATTTTAAAACCGCCAATTGGAGCCTACCACTCGTGGAATAGGCATTTAAAAGAGAGACAGATTATGGTCTGATATGACATCGGGTAATTGCAGCGCAAGATGTTCAAAAGAACGCAAGAGCTAAACTTCTACAAGCTCAATGACATCCACATAAAAAATAAAATAAAAAATCAAGTAAGAAAAATAGTCAGTCATAACTTTGCCCATTAATTAGATGTGCAAGGCAAGCAAGACAATTTTTTGGGTTGTTATGGACAATTAAAANNNTGAATATTCACGTTGCACAGTTGTGCGGTGGACTTTCAGCGAGTTAAAACCATACTGTAAAAAAATAGGTTAAAACATATTTATAAAAGAGCCGTTTGTGAGTCAAAGGAGCCGGCTCTTTTCAGTGAGCTGAGTCAAACAAGCCGGCTCACAAAAAAGAGCCGGAATGCCCGCGTCTCCTGCTGGTTTATTTTTGTGAGCGAAACATTTTTTCTTTGCTCAAAACTTTATTTTTGTGAGCAAAACTTTATTTTCTTTTGCGATACTTTATTCTTTTGCAAAACTATGTGGCATTATTTTGACTCCATATTACTGGATCTTGAATGGGAATGTGTTACATTTGCAGGTTTACCTCAGGTCAGGTGTTCGCCTGCATCCGCGCGTGACAGCTGCAATAGCAGTTTGAATGCAGGCGAGGGCGGCGTGTCATCATCACACACATCAACTGCAATTAAATCACACTGCGATGTCAGGAAGTAACAAGCCGCCCGCCACTGTTGTTTCTGATTCTGGAGGCGAGATACTAGTCTTCCTTGTTTGTCGTTGAAGATTTCTCCGTGTCAGTCACGTTTGGTGTGAACTGACTCTTAATTGTTTTACCTGTGCCCTGTATGTCGGTTTATCGTGTCCGGTTACGCAGTAATGCAGATGGACGGCTTATACTAGTATACTAGTTTTGTCTGGAAAGCACGACAGGATTTTTTTCCATGTTGGAAAGGACTCCGCTCTGGAACTAAACGAGGGTGTTTTGAAACAGGTACATTTATTGTTGTTATTTTGATATAGGCTACTTTCAAGTTTTTAATTTCCAATCTCTTAAAATACAACTATAGTCAGATTGTCTTAACTGTAAGTAGATAAAGGTAAAGATAGTTTACCTTTCTAGAGCGTATTCTGACGTTTGTCTCTTTCTTGTTTGTTGATTATTGGATGCGTTTTTATTGCGCTGTTTATTGAAATACATCTGCTATGCCAGGATGGATTTTGTACATTTGTATTTTTCTTTAAAAATCAAAATAATAATAATAATAATGATATATTATACCCAAAAATTTAGTAACAAAACCTGTGCCTTTTTATGTTCCGAACATTTAGGAAATAATCAACCTAATAGACAGAGAAAAATAGTCAAGAATGGATACAAATATGAATAAACAGCAGTACTTAAACGCTGAAATTGAAAATATTTTGTTTATTATTAAATTAAAACTGTTTAATTTTGTTTGTGTCACAGTTTATGCTTATTTATAAACTGCTAACAGTTCCCACATTAGACAAGTTTGTACACGCACTGGTGGTCTGTGCAGTTTCTCGCTCAAACTTACATTCTTTCTTCTCCAGATCCTTATCATGCTGTACTGTGCACTGCGGTATGCTGATGCATGTTTGTGCGTTTAAAGAATGAATGTCACCAACTGCAAGGGTACACGCTGCCAGGAGGAAACGGTCCACACTCTGCAAATTTACCCCAAGTTGTCCATCAAACCTGGGCAAGGATGCATCCTCAGGGTCCCAAAAGAGGCAACAGTTGCCACTGTCATCAAGATGGCTCTCACCACACTTGGCTTAGACACATCCAAGCCTTACATCCTCGTGGAGGTCCAAGAGTACGGTGGAGAGGAGTGGGTCCTTCAAGCAAGCGATCTGCCTGTTCATAGAGTCCTGCTCTGGCCTAGAAAGGCCCAAGATAAGCACCCTCAAAGTGATGGATACTATTTCGCCCTTCAAGAGGGATGCAAGGACGGATCCATCCAGTATGACGTTATGACGTCTGTACAGCAAGAAAAAGTAGCTCAGGGACTTGTGACTCGGGGTTTCGTTGCACAGCAGCCTCAGGAATATGACGATTTATGTAACCTCCCTGAGCTAACAGAGGAGAGCATCTTGGGAACCCTACGACATCGCTTCCACAATCAGAAGATATACACATTTGCGAGCAACATTCTTATCGCCGTCAACCCCTTCAAGTTTCTCACCATCTACAATCCCAGATATGTCAAGATGTATGAGAACCACACGCTGGGCAAGCTAGAACCTCACATCTTTGCTATTGCGGATGCAGCCTTCCACACAATGCTGAGCAAACAGGTTAACCAGTGCATCGTCATCTCTGGAGAGAGTGGTTCGGGTAAAACCCAAAGCACCAACTTCCTTATTCACTGCCTGACTGCCCTCAGTCAGAAGGGCTATACTAGTGGAGTGGAACGAACTATCCTGGGGGCAGGCCCTGTGCTTGAGGTGAGTTCTGTAGGTTTGAGGTTTATCACTGTTCATTTCTTACTTTGAAGTTAGCAATCTAGTTGAAATAGGAAACCAAAAAAGGATGTAAGATGGTAAGTTATTTTGAGACTCTGGTGTTATTGCTGTTTTACGAGGATTATGTCCTTTGGATGAATGGTAGCATTGTTCAGGGTTCAGCAATAAATGGTGTTTCTTCAACTATGGGCTATTTTGCAGTTCAAGAGACATTTCCATCACTTTTCAAATGATGCACTGGGTTTTGCACAACTTTTTAAGCAATGTTGCTGGGCAATGTTGCCATAAACGGGCAAACCGGTGAGAGTCTGAGTCCATGACAAGACCATGACCATGGAAATATCGTCTTGAACTCAGACTTGAGACGCTCCCCTTTGTCTCGCTAATTCTCATTTCACAGCTAGCATTTTTTGTATCCTTTATACGCAATATTGAATAACATTTTCAGTGTCCAGGTCAGTTTTATTTTCAGTATTATTTATATACTTTTATAGTATTATTATTATTAATATTTAGCTTTAATTTTTAACATTTTCCGTCTACGTTTTATTTTATTTACATTTTCTTTTGTCATTTTATTCTTAATTTTTTTTAAATATTTTTTTTTATTATTATTTTTTTATTAAACAAACACAAAACAAAGTAACAAATCACCCGACATACAACAAATATAAACACAAAAGTATACATAACATAACAACAAGGCATTCTATACAGTGAACAGAAATGTGCAACAGGACCAGAAGAGAGATAGATCATCTGAAGGCACTATATCATACCAAACCTCAGAATATCAGAAGTAGAGGCATTTATGCTGTCCAAATAAGGTGTCCAAGTGCGAGTAAAAGTATCAGTCGTAGAGTGAATAAAAGATGTTAGGAGTTCCAGAGGAATAGTCTCTCTAATAACTTTAATATATTTAAAAAAAAAAAATTCTATATAGCTTTCATTTATTTTTATTTCAGCTTTAGTTATTAGTAATCAAACTTATTTATTTCAGGTATTTGCCAAGGCAACATCTCTAATTTCTAATACAATTTTTAATAAAAATCTACCCCAGGACAAAAAAGTGCCTGAAGATGAAGAAACACCCGAACAAATGGGATAAGATCAACTACTTTCGTTTTTTTTTTCTTTCTTGTACGCTCTGCATCTTGTCTGTAACTGTGGTCTCATGATTTATTATTGGGTTGCTCGACTCATCTCAATATCTTGATGTACTGATAAAGAGTGTCTTTCAGGCGGAAATTATGACCTCTGTGCAGGAAATGGCTTGCCCTCTCGTATTTTGCTCGATTTTAGATGTTCATGTTGATGACTGAAAGTTTGATACTCTCCTTCAATCAAATGCAACAAATTGTGTAAGAATGGTTTCCCCTTTCCTCCTTTAAGCATGGTCAAATAAGGATCTAGAAACCATTCGGCCACGCCACATGCAAGGGGACTTTCACTTCACTTCCTCTGCATCTCCCAGGGAAAAGGGGTCTCCGAACAGACCTCTGTCTCCTTGAGCACTTTAAATAGACACTGTAGATCATGAACCGCACTGAGTAGCAGTTTAAGGGTTTCAACACACTGATATGTTTAGGTGTTACCATTGTTAATACATAAACAATGAAGTAAATTCCCAACACTCTCAGGAGTTTAAGTTTTTTCACTGTTTATACAATGTGTTCATTACAAGTTTGGTATATTTCTGAACAGTCCACTTCCTACATTTCCTGTTCAGAATTTAGTGTGAAGTGTGCTACTGCTAATGTGATAGTGAAGTTCTACTGAGTAAATAGCTCATAATTCATGGGTTTTCTTTACTGTGGCCTGAAGTCCCGTCCCCTTAAACTGAGCTGTCAGTCATCGTTTGTCATGCACTGACCAACTGGGATTCTCAATCTGATCTGAAACCGGTCAAACAAGTTCTCTGTTTTTTCTTAAAAGCTTTCTTTTATCAACAAGTCCACGCCCCTCTCAGTTCTGCAGTTTTGCTTACAAAGAAAGTAAATAGCTAAGAGGAACAAGCGACTTGGAGGTTTAAAATAGAATTTCTTATAAAGAGGGATGGAAAAAACATTAGGTTATGTTTTTGTGTTATAGCTGAAGGAAGCAGAACAAGCAAGCAGATTGAGACTGTTAAAAACGTATGGTAATATGTTGAAGTTGTGACCATTAATATTTGATCATTATAAATTAAACAAATAGATTAGATGATAATTGGATTTCATAAATTATAAATAAAAGATCCACTTGAAATGAGTCATTGAAGTCCTGTTGTTCCCAGATTAGGTACCTTGATACACAACCGTTCAAAAGATTGATACTTTTATTCATCAAGGATGCATTAAACTGATCGAAAGTTACAGTAAAGACATTTACAATGTTACAAAAATGTAAATTTTTAAATAAATGCTGTTCTCTATTCATCAAAGAATCCTGTAAAAAATGTACACACTATACTAGAAATACCATGATATTGTTCCTGGTTGAGCATAATGCTAGCCAAGCAAGTTACATTTTCAGGGAATGCAAATACTGTTATTATAGGTATAGTTCCCCCAAAAATGCAAATTCTGTCATGGTTTACTCACCCCAAGTTGTTCCAAGCCTGTGTGAGTTTCTCTCAAAATATCTTCTTTTGTGTTCAACACAAGAAAGCAACTCATAAAGGTTTGGAACAACTTGAGGGTGAGCAAATGATGACAATATTTTTATTTTTAGGTAAAATATCCCTTTAAGTCCATTTATTGTATATAAAAGGTCTTCCAACTGAATACATTTACATCTATTGAAAAACTGTGGTAGTGCTATGATACTTTTTGGTACTTTTAAATGAAAGTTGCTTGCTTCATGACGGGTTCTCTGCTTTTGGTTTTGTTTAGTCTAAAACACCTAACCTGTCCCTGTATTCCACTTCACTAATTCATAGACCTTTGTGTATCGCCTTCACGTGGTGTACCCATCTAACAATATGCACATTGTTTGGCTGGCAGTGTCATTTACACATGTACTACTGTTGAACTATTATGCGTCAACGCTAGAGACTCCACCTCCTTGGTAATTGTGTTTTATGTTTTGATTCAGACAGCTCAGCACTTAGTACAGATAATGGAATTGTATAGCTCAACTCCACTGTAGAGAGTTCATCATTAAAAATCCATCACCAGCACATTTGTTACATTTAGGCATTCATATTTATTCTAAAACTCTGAATGCTATGAAATTGACTTGGTAGTCCTGTTTTATCAGCCCGTTTGTAAGAAAATAAGAAGAGATATGTCTGAAATAGAGCCAGATATAGGCAATGTTGGTGGCATATATGTGGTGGAAATTTTGGGCAAGGCAAGCATAATTTTTTGTTAAATTATTTTTTCTATATATATATACACACACGCATATTTAGCATTAGAATATATTCCCATTATGTCTTAAACTTACTGCTGCAAGTTTGATCTACAGACATGAATTTTGTCTCAAATCATGAGACTTATTGAGGAGAGATTTGCCTTTACCTTTCTAAGTGACCAGACTTATGATTTTTGCTTAATCTTGGTAGATGAAAATCCCATAGACTTGCATTGAAGGAGTAACCCAAGTCTTATGTAGCAACCAGACTCGAGTTAAGTATTAACCATGTAGAACACTCTAGCAACTCTTTAACAACATTTTAAAAAAGACTTACCAACTGCATATCAATGTGCTATAAACCACGTGCAACTCTTTTGTGGGGACAAACTCCTATTACTTTTACTTCTTAAAATGTACAAATCTATATAGTGTTGGAAACGTACTGAACAGATGTTTGAGAAACAAAAATGGGTCACAAAAAACTGGGTCATCATATTTTGAGAGTAAAATTTGTTGCATTTGCACTGAATTTTTACTCTCACTTTCACTGAACTTTGAGTGGAATTTTTTCAGTTTTCAGTTTCATTTGATAGTTGTAAGAGGTGGCCAATGCTCTGTTATGACATCTGAGGAGTAGTGCGGTTGTGACCTTTGTCCGTTTACTTCTCCAGTGTGAAAGGAATAAGAGAGCTCTGGGGGAAGAGAACACATTACAGCTGTTAAATATGTACAGCAGTGAATCTAGGCCTTGTTGTTGAGCTCTTAAAGAGATAGTTCATCAGTTGTCATCAATTACTTACTCTCATGTAATTCCAAACCCAGACTTTCGTTCATCTTCGAAACATTAAGGCATTTTTTATTGAAATCTGAGAGTTATGTCCCTCCATTGAAAGTCCATTCACCCAAAACTCTGACAAACTTTCACAAAGAGATAAATAAATCCAAATGAATCAAGCTGTTTTTAAAGAGACATGATCACTTTATAAACATTTTGAATCATCAGAGTTTTAGTTGAACAGACTTTCAATTGAAAAACAGAAATATCTCAGATTTCATTCAACATTTTTTCGTTTCTTTTTGCATGAGGGTGAGTAAATGATTATAGAGTTTTCATTTTTGGGTGACTTAACTTTTCTGTGTCATGTGTAGAAGCCCTGGGTGTTGGCTTTGTCAGAATACCAGAACGAGTTGGCGTACATCAGCATGTCAAGACAGGCTCTGTCAGGCCATCGTATAAAAACATATAATTTGACTAAAGTAACATCTTTTTCTATTCTCTCTATTCTGGTGTTTTATGACCTTCTTTCCTCAGTATTTGTCTTCCTACACAATTTGAACATGGAAGTGGGACAAGGAAACTATTTGTATAAAAACATGTTTACTACAGGATAAAGTCCTGAATGATGGTAATGTCACAGATCGTGTTGAAAGTATGCACATATTGAGAATCAATAGAGAGCAGTGTGAAAACCTGTTGGTACTTGTTCACATGTCAAAGTCCCTACAAAAACTGCAGTGTGTAATGTATTCCACCTTTAGCTGCACAAATAACATTATTAAATATGATTTCTCAAAAACTGCAACTTTCTGCAACAGTTCTGGAAAAAAGAGAGAAACCAAGATGTTCACTGAATAATGATTTTTTTGGTCTGTTATTCACACACAGCTTATAACTTCATAAGACTTGAAAGGAATTTTTATAAGTAATCTTGAGTGCTTTTTTGTTTTTGTTTTGGGGGGTCAATTTTCAGAGGTTGGCAGCCCACAACATGTTTTCATTGTATCGAAAAGAGTGGTTAAGAGAGTCTTCAAACCATTTTATTTTGTGTTCCACTCATACATGTTTGTGGTTCCTGTGGGTGATATAAAAAGGCGTTCTGTGCTACCCACTAAAATTTTTTATATTAAATTCTTGTCGTAGACAGATTATCTATGACAGCGTACTTTGCAGTTGAGCAACTAATAATAATGATAATCTATTGTCAGTAATGAGTCAAGAGTTATCTGTCAGCATTCATGAAGACCAGATATCAGTGTTTTTTTATTTTATTTGTTTGTTTCCTCTAAAACAATTTGCCTATCTGATGCATTTATCTTTGGTCTCCTCAGGCCTTTGGCAATGCTAAAACGGCATACAACAACAACTCTAGTCGCTTTGGAAAGTTCATTCAAGTGAATTATCTGGAAAGTGGCATTGTGAGAGGGTGAGTCATCTGTGTACTTCTGCCTATCTTCTTCACACACCAGAACACCCACAGCTGAACATGATGACAAATGCATTATATCTAATGAGGAAATGTTTATTTATTCATGTAAAATAAATGTTGAGCTGTGATGCTCATTGTTAATTCAGGTTAAGATCCACCAAAAGACATTTTCTGATATCATTCCCCCTTTTCTCTACTCTCTTCAAAAAATTTACAGAAAGACAAAACATTTCATGCCAGAATTGATCTGAATATTCTAATACTGTTTGCTCAATGTTTCAGGGCTGTGGTTGAGAAGTATTTACTAGAGAAATGCCGTCTAGTATCCAGAGGAAAAACTGAAAGGTAAAAAAAGGAAATTTGTTATCTATATCCATTTTACATTTGAATTAAAAGTGTCGGAGATGTGAAAAAATGTATCGCAACAACATGAATTCCATGCCTGTTTGTTATCTAACCTGCAGGAATTACCATGTTTTTTACTATCTTTTGATTGGGGCCTCAGAAGAGGAGAGAGATGAGTTCAAGCTCCTGCGTCCTGAAGACTACCACTACCTCGAACAAGTAACTCAGAACAGCCATCACAAAGAATCAGTGTTTCTTAAAGGGGTCCTATTATGCCCTTTTACGAAGACTTGATTTTGTTTTTGGGGTGTACTAGAATATGTTTTCATGCTTGATTGTTCAAAAAATTAAGCCCCTCCTTCTGAAATACAAAATGTGCTGTGATTGGTTAGCTGGCCCAGTGTGTAGTGCATGTTCGGGATAAAATGTGCAGCGGATAGATAAATGTTGGGGTTACAATGTTCAGGAGCACTGTTAAAAATACATTTTAGCCACTGTAAGTTTTTTTCCGTTTTAAGATGGCCAAACAATGGGGTTTTGGAACTGGGCTGGGAAAATAAGTTCCCAGTTGCTCTTCGACATAGCAGCAACACTGTTTATCTTCTCTAGCGCTGCTCAACCTTTCCTCAGCCCCCTTTTTTTTGTGTATTCCGTGGGCGCGGATTATATAAATGAGTAACATTGTGACTTCATAAGATCCGGAAAAATCGCGTTGTAGTCCAAAGATTATAGTTCATTATAGTTCTTGAAAATTGGATTCTGTTAAATAAAATATGTCCCTTTAATGGTGTACTTTGAGTTTTGTAACCTTGCAGATATTTTTTATGCTCTAACAAGTTGAAAAAGTGGAAAAGCATAATAGGACTCCTTTAATAAAGCTGTGTCCGTTTTTATTTGCATTCATGATGCTCTCAATTGTCTTCGGGGCAACAATGACATTAAGTGGAGAGGAAATGAAGACCTCTTCATGAGCTTGTCAGATTTTGTCCTGTATGTCAACAATTGTCTTATGTTTTTTTTTTTCATTATTTGTTCACTCTTCTATGTTTACACCTCACAGGAAATACCGATTTTGGAGGATCAAGCAGAAATGAAACATGAATACAGAAGACTTCATCAGGCCATGGAGATGGTCGGTTTTCTGCCTCCGACCAAAAAACAGTAAGTGAAAAATGTTTAAGTACATAATAATGTTTATTAACACACATTTTATTTTTGGATTATGTGTAATCTATAATGTTTATTTAGCCCTGCTAAAACCATTACATTTACAATGAGCTACTCCAATAATTACCCATAAAAAGTAGATACAGTGCTATGCATAAGTTTAGACACCCATGCTAAAGTTGACTAAAAAGAGGAATAAAAAAATCATCTCTTGGAAATTGAACTTAATGCCTTAATTAAAAATTTTTTGGAAAAATCCAACCTTTAAGGACACCAGTTTTCTTTGTGAATGAATAATGTATCGTAAATAAATAAATGTTC
>JAPMOK011269756.1:0-10723 GCA_029874615.1 Achondrostoma oligolepis
GAGGGGCATGAGAGTTGTAAACATTAAAAATTTTGGCTAAGTCCACTCAATCTGCCAGACTTGCCGACTGCAGCTTTAAGCCAATTTTTTTTTTTTTTCATGTAAACTTGCATTCAAATCTATCCAATAACACAGATCATCTTTGAAAAAGAAAAATATTGCCAGAGAAAATATTGGACAATAACAGTATCTAAGGTGGGAGTAGTCAGTAACATATTAAAGCGGGGCTTTGCAAAGATCAGCTGCAGAAAGAGAGTTCTCAGATTTGAGAGTTCATTAAACAGCATCTCTTGTCATTGATTGGATGTTGACATAATAATACAGTCCAGCTGGCAAAGGTCAAATGAAAACATCCATTGGCCATCCAGTTTGAGTGAGACCAGAGAAGCCAGAGACACCCAGTACCACATGCCACTGGAATACATGTAGAGTTTGGCCACAGTCCTCACCACTGGTGGAAATGGTTTTCCCATCAGTAATATAGTGAGAAATAATATAGTTCCCATGTTCCACAGAGCCTGAACACCCTGTGGTTTGCCTGCGAACCTGCTGCACCATATAACCACAGAAACATTCAATTAGAATTGATTCAGGAGGGCAAACGTTGTGCTATTTGTCTAAATAATGAATGCCACGGCTATGTATTAATTTAACTCAATCTGTAACCTACGCAAAAAAATCAATTAATATGATTTAAACTGCAAAATACACAGAAATGCATAATTTCATTTTATTTTAATAGGACTGTGATGGACAATGTTTTAAGAGTCCTGAAGTGCAATCAAAGGTCAGTCTGTTTAAGGTGCACCTAGCTTGAGTTAATGAGAACAAAGTATGACTTTTGAAAAGGATTTTTATTAGACATACTGGGTGTAAAATCATGTTTAAAAAATGCTGATAGCATTTGTAGCTCCTCAATGTTTATTGGGTGTTCAAAGTTTACCTGTACATAATAAGTGCATGTATGGTTTTATTACCATATGGAGCAACGTAATGAAGTACGTCTCACTTAATAAACATCCTGTTTTATTGGCAGTGTCTCTGACTGGCATTTTGACCTGAGTCATCCCATGATAACAGCATCAAAATGATTCCAGCAAATACTTTATGTCATCATGCATTAAAATTATTTTTTCCAAACGCCTGATGACCTTGAATCAATATAACAAATAAACTTTGTCGAATCAATATAACAAATATGCCTTTCTCGACAATGTTTTCTAGGTGCCAGGCTGCCTAGAGTTAATGCTCGAGCATTAAATCACTTCCTTATGCACGTAGACAACATAATAAATGTATTTTATGTATTTTTACAACACTGATTCCACGTCTTGTGTGTACTTCATGCATCTACTGCAAACATTTGTAGAGTCTCCATCAGTGTGGGATCATGGAATGCTATGATTGATAAATGATTACTGGGATATTGTGTTTTAGGGCCTGCAATTTCATAAAGTGTAAATTATTATGGTCAGGCTGTAAAAACAGCGTCTTTTGGATGTCCATCTTCATCAGGTGCTACCGCAATGATCAAGCTGAGGTCAGTCACTGTCCTACAAAATTATATATACAAATCTACTTCCACAAACGTCTTTCGCATCAAATTAAACATGTTTCTATGTAATGTAACTACTCCAGTCCCCATATAGAAGCGGACAATGAGCTATCATAACCGTTAAACACATTATTAAGACAAACCACATCACCTGTTATTACACAAGTCATATATATAATTGGATAAACAATGACCAGACCTCCCTCATAGTCCTCAATTAGCCATTTGTTTTAGCATGAAAGTCAATGAGGAAACAAGGCAATGAAAATCGATGGCTTTGCGGTGTGGTGCCTGTTGGCCTGTTGCGCTACCTGCTTGTTGTTTAAGTCTCTATTAAAGCTGTAATGTGTGGGAGAGCATCATGTGCACTATCCACCCCATCTATTGATGACAGTCATACGTCTCATCACAATAAAACAACGGCATCATTAAGACGGAGAGACAGCCCAGTCTTTTTACCGCAGCTTTTTTACTGCGACCGTAAACCTAACGAGTGCTTTATACGGCATTATTGTTTTTAAACAGACCCTGAAAAGAGGTAATGCTAAAGGTGAGCCGACTATTTTATGGATGTCATTTTTGAGATGATGGGGTAAGAAAAGTAATTCTCACGCTAGGGCTGTCAAAAAGTGCTGATGAGTTGTGCTTTTAATGATTTTAACGACCTGTTAAAGCGATCAAGGACAAGCTACGCTGCCTGATGAGGAACAGCGTTTAATCCACACCCTCCGCGTACAGGGCTTAACAAACATTAACGTCCAACCTCTGTCCTCACCTGCCATGGCCTTGGGTCTGATGGTCATAAAATAGTGGGACTGATGACAGAGCTCAAACGTCAATATCACAAATATTGTGATACGTCTCCAAAATAACCTTCACGATCGATGCCTTCATCATCAGAGTCTCCTAAATAAAACCACTATCCACTATTTCACAATCGACATGATCTTCAAAGCAAGGATGGAAATTAAGGATTAGATTTAATAGTCTGTGGGGTCTGTCTTGAAGACAAAGAATTATTTATCAGTGTTTACTATTACTATATTTATAGTATCAAATATGATAAGTGCATTTATTAATATGTCACTTACGTCCACGATTTAGTGATTGATTGGTCTCGTATTCAAAAGGAATAAATTAGAAGACACTTGTGCACGAAAAGGCGCATATTAAAACTCACATAAATAAATCACCAGCACCAGTGATCAAAAGCTAAATTCATAAGGAATGTATTAATAGCTATTTAGTTATTCATGGCCGTTTAAATTATTAAAAGGCATTTTAAAAACAACCAATATTCGTGTGAGAACGAGTCAAACAACAGGCGCAGACAGACGAGAAGCTGAGCCAATGAATGGATGGTCTGATAGATAAAGTGGAATAGCGCGCAGATAGGAGAGATAGAGGCTGGCCATCAGACCAAATAAAACGGGACAAGCATTCATCCATTTAACAGCTGCTCACAGCTTTACACATTTGATGTTTTCTTAGAGACCTGGTGCAAAGGCCATCATTAATGGCCATGGTTATCTTCATCGCTCTGTTCCTCATCATCCTCACACAATTGCTTATCTTCGGGGATCAGAACAAGTATTTATGACATCATAAAACTCCCATAAGTCCTCCCCCTTCTTCAGCAGCATTTTACACGCACACACTTTCCGTTTGTTGAGTTTACTTGAATTGTTTATGGAAACCACTTTACCTTGGCTCGTTCAAGTCGCAAAAGTTAATTTATTTTTGCCTTGTTTACTTGAAACACAAGGCCCATAATATAACATACACATTTAAATTAAGTTAAGTATCGAGTCGAGGCAATCATTTTTCATAAAACAGTTTTTCCTATACCACACACGACTGCACACAAATTTTCCTTTCTTTCTCACTTAAACACAACAACATGCATGCACATACTTAAAAATCTTAAATCTCAAAACTTTTTGTTGTTGTTGTGGCACTAGGGTAGAGTCGCCATATCCATAACAACATGCCAGATCACCTGATTCGCTCACCTTTTACACTATGATCATACAGACAGGTGTCTTAGATGGTCCCGCCTCAAAAGAGACGCACAAGGCAGCCACCATTTTCCGGCACATTTGGATCATGACAGAACACATACATCCTCTCTCACACACACATTTTGCAGCTGGGAGTGAACTGTAACTGCTTAAAAAGATTTAGAGCCACAAGCATCTCTGTCACGCTTGCATTAATTAAGGAGTGATATAGTGCTGTCGCTCTCACCCTACGCCAAACTCAGCACTAACACTACTCTATGAAACCTTACAAAACTGGAGGTCAGCTTAGTTTTTTTTTTTGAAGTTTTTTTTTATATATAATGAAAGTCAAACAGCATGGGACTGAATAAATTATTTGAGATTTTTTTATTTTTGGATTAAATATTTTTTAAATATTGCAGCCAGCAAAATGCATCTAAAAAATACATGTATATATAAAAATTCTATATATATATACACACACACACACACTAAAATCTTGAAATAATTTATTTAAAAAAATTTTGGAAGTAGTCTTTTATGCTCATCAAGGTTTCATTTATTTGATCGAAAGTACAGTAAAAACAGGTTTTCTTCAAGTTTTTCTATTTTAACACATTTTAAATGTATTTTTTAGCATCATTATGCCAGTCTTCAGTGTCACATGATGCTTCAAAAATCATTTTAATATGCAGATTTGATGCTCAAGAAACATTTCCCATCATTATAAATGTTTACAATGCTTAATATTTAGTGGAAACCATAATACACTACAATTTAAAAGTTTAGGGTGTTTTTGATCAAATAAATGCAGCCTTAGTGAATTTAAGAGCCTTTTTTTTTTTTTTTTTTNATTCCAAACTTTGGACCGGTAGTGTAAATATGTATTTTACATTTAACATATAATCATATATTATGAACGTATTAAAAATCAATATTTTATATATTAAGTTTTTGCAAGCATGATAAGCAAACGCAAGTGTCCATGGGAATGTGTTTTCCCTGTGGGCACCGAGCAAAGCGTGCCAACTCTTTATGTGGTCAGAAAGATCCATTCTCTGTCTTGTGTCCTTCGTGGGCCCTGCTCTGTCCACTGTTTATGACCTCAGCTGGCCCGGAGAGCAGGCGCCTGTGGGGCCAGCGTGAACTCGGCGTGGTCACTATGGCCCACAGCGCCTGCCCTGCCCCTCTGAGACCAGACAATCAGGGGCCACTTGTCACTAGGGCGTGTAGACCACACGGGCCAAGGAGGCACATGCCTGAGGAAAAACAGCTCACCGCCATTATTTCTTTGCAACTTCTCTGGATTCTAATCTATTTCTAGAAGACCAAAAGGTAATGATTTTTTGACAAGATTGCGTGAAATGGTCGGCCAGCCCAATTATTTGTGGCCACTAATTTGATTTCATTAATGTCTTCTCTTCCCTTCAACCTTGCTGTAATCATGGGGACTGTGTTGTTTATATAGAGGCAGAAGCTCTTGGATGAGCGTTTAGGATGTTCGCTCAACTCTGTAATGGAGTGGAACTGGAAAAGCCAGGCTGGATTGTGCGAGGCTGGAGGTTTTTTCAGGGGAAGTGCACCATTACGGCGACTGTACACTCCCTGCGCCTAACCGCACACTCCAGATCAGCTCTCTGCGCGATGTGTTCGTCCGTGGTTCTTGTAACCATGGTGGCCAAACTGGCCTAGGGTCAGCATAACAGGTTAGGGTTTGCTTTAGTGTGGAGCGTCCATGGTTTTTGCGGTGTTCTGATTATGGTCACAAAGTGTCACCTTCAATGTCTTTCCCACTTTCTCTCACAAGCCACACATGCAGACTGACCAAAACACACACACACACACACTGCGGAAACACTTTTTCAACACATTTGTGTACTCATAAAAACGCATTCCAAAAGGTTCCCCTATACTTAAGATAGCAATTACTGCTGCTATTTTACATGGATACAGAGTGTATTTTGATTAGTCTATAATTTGACGGGTTGCTGTTCTTGCGTGGCTGTGACAGGGCTGAGAGATAGTAGAAAACAACATAACCCACACTGGGTTTCACTTATTGTAACTTTACTTAAATATGAACGCCTCTGAAGATGATTGCATTTATCGAAACGTGTGATTTCCTGTTCATCACACTGAAATAAAATGAACAAATTCACACCAACGAAGACCACTCAAAAGCCTCTATCTGTAATATTTTATAATAGCCCAATTCTGATTGATGAAATAAGCAGAAACAAGCTTTTATCCTCAATTTTTTAGAGTGCAGCAGATACGCAAAGCAGGTGGCACAGAGTAATTTCAGACTCAGTTTCATGTCTTCTCTTTCTCTGCATTAAACACACACACACATTTGCAACTATGTAAATGGCGTGTGTCTGTCAGGGCTGGTTTCCTGAGCAGAGTTCGGCACTGCTGATGGATCCTTCACAGTACAACACCTCATGCTCTGCCTGTAAAAATAGCCGCAGACTCAAACACACAAAGTCTGTAACCCACACAAATTTGCATGCACCTCTACATATTCATATTCATGTCAGTGTCCAAACCAAGGACAAATTCATAAACACTCAACCCAAACCCAACCTGCTTGCATATATACAGTAGAGTCCAAAAGTCTGAGACCAATAATGATTTTTTTCATTCCCACAAATTATATAATCAACAAATTTAAATGAAAATTTGAGTTGAGATTCTTAGTATTTTTTAGAATAGAATTATTATGTTATCCATCACAATTTGGGAATGATCCAAATGCAAAATATAAATAATAAGATTACTACTAAATAATTGTAAATGATAATAAATGTAAAATGTATATAAAAAGTATAGGCAAATTATATATATTACTTAATTACATAATATATAATGTAATTATAATGTGTGTGTGTGCATATATATATGACACACACACACACATATGCATATTAGTATTAAACACTCCACCATACAGTACTGAAGATGTTAATGTTTTGTAAAGTATCCTTTAGCTAAGTCTCTAGCTCCCTCTAGAGGTTACAAACAAAACAGCCATAATAAAGAACGCTGACTGATCCAGACCACATAACTTATCTCAAAGACTTGGATGTGAGGCTTTGATAAACCAAACGAGATCTCATCTGTTTGCTGTTTATGCTGTTGTGTACTCAGTTTGCTAAGATTACAGCGCACTCCATCCACCCACCATCAGCCCCATACAAACACACAATTCACTTCACACATATAATTACTATTGTCTTTCTTGGTTAAGATAAACTAGAGCCTTGAACTTGTAAACAGGCAAGCTTTCTCTGAAGTGTGCAGCACATAAATGAAAGACTTCCAACAGGGTGGCAAAGACGAGGATCAAAAGAAGACAGGATCTAGTGGTGATATTAATCACTTCAAGACATTCTGCTATACAAAGGTAATAGCAAAGTGCTGTTATACAAATATTTGAGCGTGCAGTCATACATAAGCAGAGAACACAGTGTAGCCATGCATTCAAGGACAAAACAAGAGGTCCACATACAGAGCCTTGTGGAATCCCATGATGGTTTGAACAATACGCACTAACAACGGAATATACACTGTAACCAAAGTGTATAAGCATAAACACACACTATTAGTGTTTGAATTTAAAAGATTGCGCCAGTGCCCGGTGCAGAGTTGTTGTTTTTTGGGGGTCTTGTGGTCCACTCCCTTTCTCCAGTGTCAGTCTGATTCAAATCAAGAAAAGCTTTATTAGCATGACGGTGGTGCCAGCCGTGTGAGGTCACTCTACATAGCTCCAAATAATGGTCACAGGCAGAACAAACATAAGCTGCTCTCAGTCAGCTGCTCACATAGCCTTTTCATTAGAGGCCTGTGTCAGTCTTTTGGAGGAGCACATTAAGGTTGAAAGGACAGTAAGGGTTAATGTGCTTCCTCACAGAGACTCAAGGATGAAATCGGAGAGAAAGATGTACCAGCCTGATAAATCAAGTATATAACATAATACAACCTTCTCCTGATATACCATATAGTTTAAGATCAGGCCTGGAACGTTCTGCAGTGGTGCACAAATGGTTAACTCAGAGTGTCTGATTAAGACACATGGGATTGGGTAGCACAGAGTGGGTTAATGCAGTCTTTTTGAATGAGACACTGGTGTGAGCAGTGTGGCGTGCAGCACTACACAAACATATGAACATGGACTGCTTTCTTATCTGCATCTCTATCTGTGTGATCAGGGAAGGGGGAAAGAGAGGGATGGAACGAATGACACATACACAGGCCTTAACCCCTCTAACGAAGGGTTCTGTTACCAATGAGAGGAGGCAAAGCATAGCAGGCTGAGTGGAAGCAGGTATGTGTGTGCGTCTGTTTGAACGCATACAGTACATGCATATAGAAATCCAAGTGCATTAAAGGAAATGTAAGTGACTCTGTTTGTTTGTTTGTTGGTGATCTATCTATTCTCTCCCCAGTGGTGACATTTTCTCCATGTCTACTTTTCATCGCAGTGCAACTGGGTCAAAGTATGGGTACATAATATGTATGCTTACTTGTCAAATGAAAGGACTATTTTTGGTTCAATACAAGTTAGGCTCATTCGACAGTATTTGTAGCAAACATTTATTTTGACATCTCTCGTTTCCTTAAAAAATTGTCATTTTTTAAAATGAGTACAATGGAAGTGAATGGAGCCAATTTCTGGAAATGTGAAATTTGTTTTATAAAAGCACTATTTATATATACATAAGTCCTAGTTATGCTTAATAGTGAGAATTGGAGCCTAAATTAAAGTGTGACATATACATACAGCCTAAGTTCAGGAGTTGGGTAGGATTGAGGGATGTAAAATATTATCATGCAAAATAAGGCATTAATATGCGTTTTATAAGAACTAATATAGTAGTATCCTATACCAACATCCTAGTAATACGCATGCTAATAAGCATTTGTTTGGCAGTGAGAATTGGATCCTAAACTAAAGTGCTGCCATACATAAATAATACAATTTCCACTCGTATTTAAACGAGAGATCAGTGGGAAAATGTATCATGGATTCCACAAAATAATAAGAAATGTTTCTTGAGCACCAGATTTACCTATTAGAATGATTATAATGTGACACTGAATATTGGAATAATGGCCGCTGAAAAATATATTAAAATAGAAAACGGTGATATTGTAAATATAACAATACACGCCTTGTTGAGCATAAAGGGCTTCTTTCAAAAACAATAAAAACATCTTAACGAGCCCAAACTTTTGGATGATAGTGTAATTTTTACCATTATAACACAAATGCTATTGATTGAGCTTAAGTTCTACTGAATCCAGAATATTCCTTTAAGGATCACTATGCTGTTCAAAAAATTCAAAGGATGGCCACTGAAAAAAAGGGTGGTAAAAAGGTAGAGAGAAAAAAAATAAGAAAACAGTGGTAAAGCAAGAGAGATAGACAGAAAAAATAAGAGAGGGGAAGAGACACATGTGTTATTTATTTCCCGGGTAAACAGAATTCAAGGCAGACATAATCAATAGGAAACTCCAGATTGTAAATAGGCAGCTCTAATAGCCTAAACACTGGGTGCTATGGTTACACAGGCACATCAGCGGCAGTTAACGTCAGGAGAAACCGGCCGGGCAGCCTAGTACCCTTATTTACCAATAAAGAGCTCTGATGATAAGATAAACATATTGGAGACAGAAGCAAGGGGAGGGAGGGAGAGAGGAAAAGAGAAAGGGCAGAGCTTTCATCCTCTATTTGGGGCTGCAGAAGTGAGCTAGGAGTGAGGAGGCCCGTGTCAGAAGCCATCAGGGTGATGGTGCACGGTGAACTGGCGACCCCACACGCAGTCGCTAACACGTGGATATGAGCGGCGCACACACACACTGCTCATAGGATGTCGTATGGCTGACTGGCTTAGCATTAAGACCAGAGCCCAGCGCTGTTGGTGGTCAAACTGTTGTCAAGAATCTGCTAAGAAAGGTGTCTGTCTCAGCCAAACAACACACACAGTGATTAAATGGACAATCTAAACAGATAAACAACTTGATTTATAATCGAAACAGCCTGGACAGGGTCTGGTATTACATGCACTATAAAGCCATATCTCACATTAACACTATCCTGTTGCGTACAATGGTTGCCCCATTGACTTTATCGTACTGTAAGTGCACTTTTGTACATGGGACAATCCTGTTATGCAGAACCTTAAGAAGTTTTAAACAATGCATATGCTTGTGTTTGTGTAATTTATGGAAGTATTCATAATTTAAATTACACATTTTTAATTGATTAATTATATGTTATTTACAACCTACCATTTAATAGGAAATAAAGAGCTAAAGTTAACCAATGTTCAGTGAGGGTTTGAGAGTAGCTTACCTCTTGGTGTCTATTTGAGGTTCATTGTGATATTTTGTGTTCTGCATTTTTATTCAAGTGGATGGAATATTTTAGAGTAAGTCAAACCTGTAAATAGCACAAAAACATCAAGTTAAATCAAGTTATACATTTAATACTTACTGAGGAGTAGGCTTGCTGCGATAGTCGGTGATACCGGTGTACAGTGCACTGCCCATATAAGCTTCCATAGGAATTAAGCAAAAAATTAAATAAATAAATAGACTACTATGTAACGTTGGCCCTCTAGCGGTTAAAAAAAACAAAACTGCATTTTGCAAAAGAACATTGTTTTGGTTGTGCTTCGGATCTGCAGGACTTTGCGGATGAGTAGCTTATGGTCAACCTACCCTGCTCATTAAACATTCACTATTATGCTTAGCCTAATGTATGTAATGATGTAACCAGTTTAGATATAAAGGATCTCAAGTTGACCAGCTGAAGACATGTAGCTATAGACAAGGTGCTTCCTTGAAAATAAATTCTAGCACTTTCTAGCAATGACTCTTTACAATAGATAGCCTAATGCTTTACAATGAGAGCTACATGGCAATCTGTTTAAATAAAATACCTTACTCGCCTGGTTGAGTAATAAAAACTCCATCTCTGCGTCGCTTTTACAACATTTCAAATCCTTCATTTATTAACATCTCGGAAAAGCCAAGCCAGTGTTGATTCTAGTGTTATTACGAGTTCTGTCGTTCTCTTTTTGCCAGCAGAATCTCTGTTCGGCAGGGGGCATTTTTTTCTTTTCTTTAAACGGGTGATTTCCCAGAGGTTCGAGATTTAGTG
>JAPMOK011269757.1:0-12039 GCA_029874615.1 Achondrostoma oligolepis
TGCTTTTTTTTGTTTTGTTTTTGAGCTTTTTTTTTTTGACTGTATGAAAAAAAAGCACAGAGAACATTGAAAAAATCAGTGCAGACAATGGATACGAAACAGGCAAAGTTTGTCTGGGCTGATGCCACTGAGTTCTTTTGGATCCTTATCCCAGCAGGTGCTCCAATCTGAGAGTCAAACATCCTGCCAGCTGTCCCTCCCCGACATAACGTCTCCTTCATTGGTCTCCTCCAGTGCACCAGACTACTGTGTTCTTACATGGGTGCCAGAATCAACACAAAGCAAAATAACTCTTTCCAGTGTCAAGAGCATCACACAAGGTCCGTGCCGACGCACTCTGGTTCACTTTTCCCGGATCAAGTCTGAGCAAAGCAAAATGAAAAATAGAAGACTTCTGTCCTTTCATACCAAGCCAGCAGTTTCAAACTTTTCTGGGGGTTTCTGTTCCTGTCTTATGCTTCCAATGTTACGTTTCAGTGCCAGATAGCAGCCACTGAACCTTGTGCATACTGAGAAGGGCTCACAGTTCCCCCCCGTTGCCCGTATGTGCACATTTATGCTTGTGTTCACAAAGTAAGTTTTCACTTTTCAGAAGTTTAAGACATTTCAGCACAGAAGGAAAACAAACCATCTTTTTAACAGTCTTTAAAAAAAAAAACAAAGGCAAGAAAGTGTCGCTGCGCATCATTTCGGTCGCCCGTGAGGTGACGGGTGTGAAGAGCAGAGAAGAGTTCGCTCCTGAGCGAAAGAGTACAAGAAATCAGCACACATCCTGAGCGTTGCCGTATTTTTTGTTTTTAATTTTTCCCGTGCAGAGACTGCTTCGGGGGCCGTGCGTTGCGTTTGGCCGCTACTTCCATTGGTCACTCCTCCGAACGTATTGGCAATGTTGTTTTCCGTGTTTGGTTGCTTGCTGTATACGACATAGCTGCAGGTTGGTAATTGTGATGTGTCCTTGGAAAAAGAAAAAGGAAGTTCCAGAATGTACAATGAACGTTGATTCTCTAGTAGAATTATGTTACGTGATGAATGACATGTGCGTTTCGATTTTGTACATGTAGCGTTCAGTTTACTGTCCCATGCTAGTGGTAAGTTACTGTACAAAAAGAGAATGAGAAAGAAAAAAAAAAAGGTGGTGTTTGGCAGTGTCTGACCTCCAAGCTAACGCTCAGTAAGGCATGGCTAATCACTGATGAAAAGGCTTTTGTACGGTCTTGAGAGTGTGTAGAATCCAACGCTTGCCCACGCTGCCTCGCATGTTCCTCCTGGTGACGTTTGCGGCCAGACCCCTCGTGTGCACCCAAAGTCTGTTGTGAATGTTCCCGAATGGGCGGTGCACACATGTTCTTCTCTTCGTTCTCACTCTTTTTCTCTCACTCTCTCTGTCCCGTCTCCCTCGGCCTTAGATATGTCGCTTCATGTGCAGAGCCAAGTGATCAGACCTGGAAAAACATCTGTAAAGAGAGAAAGAGAGAGACTTAGCTTGGAATCACTCAAGGAAACACATTTATGATTGTGCTAAAGAGGGCCACGATCTAAGTTTCTTGGAAGATGTGTGGCAGCTTTGCAGATGGAACAGAGAAAACAACATTTGGCGTTTAAAAAAAAAAAAAACCATAGCCAGCTTTTTGCTCTAAAACTGGTGACAGATCGTTTTGAACGCATAGCTTGCCAATGCAGTTAGCAGCAAAGTCTGTGCTGAGCCTTGCGCAATAAATATTTTTTTGGGAGTGCGACCACAAATCACAGCGAGCCCGTTTGAATTAGGAAATTATTTCGAGGCTGGAGGTGAAATGGTATTGTTTAAACTGTGCGACTGCATTAGTTATGTAGCACTTGAGTCATAGCGGTTGGTTTCTCGTAGTGGGCCATGGGCTTTTTCGTGTCATCATCAATTAAGCTCACATGTAACCACTGCTGGTAGGAGCAATACATAACCGTGCTTAGAAAATATGGTGTTGCGATGCCATTTCTGCTCTACATTTATATGGCTTTAAGGATTACTGTATTACAGCCAAAAAAAAAAAAGTGTTGAAAGTGAATCTTAACTGGAATGAATAAAAATTTGGAGAGTTGAAAAGGAGTAGAGAATTATAATTTTAATTTGCCTCTGGCTGTATCCATTATTAATTAGTCAAGAGCCACAGTGTTAAATACGCTGTTGCTTTTTGGATGGGAAGCAGCCAAGATGCAAAATGGGGTGGGAGGAGGGTGTGTATATATACAGGTAGACACAGTTGGTTTTTCTACATTATATCTCAGTCTGACAGTTTCTGGTTTTCCCATGTTGCTTCGCGGAATTCTGTTCTGCACATTGAACAAATGTACAATCATTCTCTTAGTATTTTCTCTCTTTCTCTCTTTGGTCCTTCAAGGAAAATCTTTCAAACGGACTTCCAATGATCAGTCATACCTGTATGCCCAATGAGGCCAAAAGCTGGGTTTTAGAAGTAACAATCCCATACATTTTTCTCCAGAGAGAAGTTTTTTAATGATTCCATAGAAACCTTTCAAGACAGACCTACCATGATCTTTGAAGTTCAACAAAAAAAGCTCAAATATTGCAATTAATTGACATACCGTATATTGTGTGCATAACCAATGACTACAAATACATTTTTTTTTGCCATTCACAGTGCTTCATGGGGGATTGTAGTTCATTCCCTCATAAAACCAAAAGCATATAAATGTATCCCCCCACCATACTTATTTATTTACTTGAAATTAGGTGTAATTTTGTGACTTTTCTCTTTGTTGGTTTTTTTTTATTGAGGATTTTTTTTTTTTATTGGGGAAAAGTGTTCAGAACGAAGGCCACCGAAAATGTGGGTGGTAACTTTTTCCATTGCATTGATCTTTTTTCTTGACAAAATAAGCACATACACCTGAACATTTCCAGCACCCCAGTAGCAGCCAAGACAAGTTTTCTTTATTTATTTTATTGTTTACTAGACTGCAGTATTGACCAATCATCATCTGTGGATTTGCATTATGTGAATGACATACATTTAACTTTTGTTCAGGTATGTGAATTTTTTTGCAGAGCTTGATGTTTGTATTGTATATTGCACTCGGTTAAATTTTTGTTTGTGGTTTGCATTGATCTAGGTGTAAATATGTGTATGGGGTGTGTGTGTGTGTGTGTGTGTGTGTGGAGGTAGGGTAGAGCAGAGCGACTGGACAGATGGTCCTGTGACTCACTGTAAGTGGCTGCTACACCAGCTGGCACACCCTTAGATCTCATAACCCCTCCCCCCACCTCTCACTCAACCCCTCTCAACACCCAACAGGGGGCTGTGCTTGATTAGGCAGGATTAATGATGCCCAATACACTTGTATGTGTGTGACTGAGACAGTATGACTGTGTGTGTTGGCTGACTGTATTTACTGTTAGACTGCCCTTGACTGTAGCTTCTCATAACCCATTGTGATGGTAACACACTCTGTGTAATTACACCTAGCTGAGAGAAATACCACGGCTCATGCTGTTCCAAATCTTGTTTTATCTTCTAGATAATGTGAAAAAAATGTCAAGGCCTTTTTTGTATTTTTTATTTTTTATAAATATATCCTAAAAGTTACCCAAGTTTGGCATCAGTAATTTTGGTCAGCACTGGTTTTTCATTTAATTCTTAAACTTAATTCTTAATCACTGTTGTTGACTTGAGCAAGAATCCTATCCTCAGGTTGCCTCAGAGTAACTATCTCTGTAACTTAAGGCGGATGCACATGTCTGGCACTATGCCAAAAATCATGGAAGAAATGCTGTATTATGTATTGACTGTTCTATTCTAATATCTAATGGTGTTGCCACATGTCCACAAAAAATGTCTGTAATGGGACTCGTCCTGAACTGACTGGAGGCAGTGCCAGAGAAGAGGTCAGTTGCAAAATTGAAGACCATAATGGGCAGTTTTGCACACCTTTTCAACAGTGTACACTCAGAATCACCTTTAGCCCCTGGCTTATTCCATCCGGATTCAACTAGGCATCCTTTCTGCCATCAGACAATAGATACTGTCTCCTTCTGCCATTGCTACACATTATTCTTTATTGTTATCCCAGTCAAGAGTAATAATACTGCACAAGGACACTTTCACATTCCAGCAGCATCACTGTTGACATTTGTAATAGTTTTTCCATTCTTTATACACCCATAATTCAATGCACAACCAAAAATGGATGTGCTTCCCCGAAAGGTTCTTCAAGGTTTAGTAATAAAAGTTGATAACAGGAGGGCTCAATTTATAAATGCTTCCCAGGGAAAGATGGGGATCTGTGTGTGGGATTCTGCAGCGGAACTAAATTGCTTAGGTTAGACTTCAACTTCAGAAGATGCCCTTGTTTATACCTGACATCAGGGAGAAAGAATTGTCAATGTAGATTTGCTTATCCAAGCCGGCTCCTCCTCCTTTTGTCATGCAATAGCTGCCAAACACTGAGTAATGAGTGTAGGGACACAGATTTCCCCATGCCTTCCCCCAGAGAGTTCACGTGCTTGGCTGAGCCTGAGGGAAAACGGCGCTGTTCAGGTGTCGGCAGCAGTCTGCAGAACAGAGGCCGTCCCAGCCGCAACTTGTCCGCTGGGATCAGTGGAGCTTCATTGTGATGGAGCAGCAGAGAAATGTTCAATGGACAACTTTCAAAAGGCTGCGGCAAGGTTGGTTTGATGCCGACGGCGAGACAGGGAGCCGTGTCTAATTGTGCCTCCACCTGGAGCTGGCTCAGTGGGCACGCGGCCTCCACTGTGTAATTGCTGCCCGCATGCCAGGCCCGAGTGACAGCTTCCTAATATTGTCACCTGACAGGCTATCACTCTTTCTCCCCATGCTAATGCAAATCTCCCTTTTTCTCTGCTGTTTCTGTCTCTTCACCTCTTTATCACCAACGCCAACACACGTTCACCATGCTGCCTCTGCATCACGTGTGTGCGCGCACACTTGACTTTCTTCTAGAGCTGTTGTACAGCCAAAATAATCTTTGTTGCATTAATTTCCAATTATCACTGTAAAGCTGCTTGGAAACAATCTTGACTTGACTTGGCTAAAATATAGCCTGTAAGATTTAAACAGGGTTCCCACAGTCATGAGGTGAAGTTGTGATTTCCAGACTAGATATTTCTATGACTTTCTCCATGACTTGGTGTTTAACAGAAATATAAATATATTTATGCTCAGCTCTGAAATATTTTGTTTGCAGTAAAATTGCTCTTTGTGAGTGTAATCACTATCCTGAACAATTCATGGAAAATTTAGTGGTCAGAATGTTTGAGTACAAAGTCAGTATTTAGTCCACAGACAACTTTGTTGTGTACTGTTTCCATTTGCACTTAACTTGAAGTTCATTACTACTGAATGTGTATTTTCTGTGCCACTAACTAAACCATTTCAGTCAGCCTGGGCAACCATCCAGGAAAGTACATAATTTTTTCCGGACCCACCAATTCTAATCATGCATACTTTAAAAATAGTGGTTCTCAACTTGTGGGTCCCATGGTAATTAAGACATGACCCAATTATTTTTTAGGAATATTTGTTTTTTAAAAAACAAGCAATTTTATTTCATATTGTTGACACGCACGCACGCACACACACTTTACTTTACACATACATTGTAAGAAAATGACTACTGATGACTAAACAGTAGGCCTATAAGATATGGCTATTAAATGGCAGTCCCAAACTCGTTTTTGTTAATACAATAAAGTTGGTAAGATGGTATGAGTTATAAATGCACAAAAGTGGCACTTTGGGGTTACAGAAACAACATTCACCATGGTAAATCACAATACTTACATGAACTGTTAATGAAACATATGGAAACTGCTCCTGATGAATAGAATAACTGCATGCAAATCATTCCCAACTAAAACACACGACGTGCTAGTTTCGTGGTTTATTGGTACTTTACTTTTATTTCATGACTTACTTATTAACAACATAACAACAACGTTGATGTATAGTGAGGAGATATACAGCACTCGTCGCCGCTTTGTTAATTAGTAAGTCATGAAATAAAAGTAAAGTACCAATAAACCACGTAACTGGCACGTCGTGTTTTAGTTGGAAATGATTTGCATGTAGTTCATTCTATTCACCAGGAGCAGTTTCCATATGTTTAATTAACAGTTCATGCAAGTATTGTGATTTAAAAAAAAAACCACCCCAAAAACAAACTCATCAAATATGCTGTGTCTTTCCTCTGTAGCTCTACGTGCATCCATTTCTTCATGTGCCTCTACTCAGCTCTTTTATACAACTGTTGTATAACTCTCTTACCTTGGAATGCACACCCATGCCTTTAACTTCTCTTTCTCCCTGCACTCAAGCCACAGTGTGGGAATATGCTGTACCGAAGGGAGGACGGAGGAAAGTGGAACAGGATGCGAGCATGAGATATTCACAGTAATTCAGTAATGGGTATCACAGGACCAGACTGTGAATGAGTTATTCAGCAGGGAACTGGGCTTGTACTAACTTCCAATGAGCCTGATGCAGTTTTGGTATGTGCATGCCATCAGAGAGAATTTGAGAAAACAAGAGCAAAGGGAGGGTTTTTTTTGAGGGAGAGAGTTTGGTCTTCTAGTCTCATTTCTAAAGGAATTTGTTTATGGGCACTTGAGGACTGTGGACTGACTAGTGAATGTGTAGGAGTGTTAAAGAATTAAAAAGGGTTAAATGAGCGCATGCATTTATTGTGAGCTAGCTTTGCAGCATTTGCAGTGTCTCTTACCTGTCGCAGTGGTTGCACTTGAAAGGTTTGGCACCAGTGTGTTTGCGGTAGTGCCTTGTCAGTTCGTCGCTTCGTGCGAAACGCCATTCACAGCCTTCCCAGGAGCATTTGTAAGGCTTCTCACCTGCATGCACAAACACACATCATTTAATCCATGCTTTACCATTCACACACACCTGTACACAGATGGTGCACCTCTGGAGCGAGGCAGCCGATGTGCCACTGTGAGCACCGTCAGCAGTTCCATTATCAACATCATTCATTACTGTTTCTCTCAATCACACATCCTAGCCAGCCAATCAAATTTGCTGCTTTTTCTCCCAGTCGACCAATCACATGTCTGTAGCCCAAACCTCCTGTATTCTCAATAGTAAAAAATGTTGCCTTCTCAGGCAATATATGGAGGTGATCGTTTTCAGACACAAAAATTTATTTGATCAAAGAGTCATTTTCCGTCTGTTTTTAAATTGAAGTGAGGCTGCTTAAATGTGCTCAGTCACCATAACAGAATGAATTCATAACCCAAAGTCAAGTATCCAAAATGAAGCCATTTGTGCTAAATGTTCTTCACCCTCCCATTGAGCTCTGAAATTCAAATGAAGTTAAACAGATGGGAAAGGAGAAACCAATTGTTCCACATGCTGTACTTTTATGCCTCAAATTCAAAATATGGCCATGAGTGAGGGAGGAAGGGGGGTTTCAACACCCGAAGAGAGGGTCCCAGCACAGTGGCAGTGTTCCTGGGGAACAGAACTGGCTTCAGCCTGGGGCCTGGGTGGGAATGGGGAGGGTGTTGATGGCATGGATTCAGATCTGGAGGTGGTAATGATAATTGGGGTCTTAATGACGCTTAATGGGAAACAATGCCATATTCACAGTACAAGAGCTGCCAGCTACTCCAGCAAACGCTGTGTGCACCAATCTTCCTAACCAGAATAAAGTGGCTGTTTCTCCATTGGAAATAGTTCACTAAATTGGTTCCGACCACATGTCTAAACTCACTAAGTAGGGATGGTGATTTTCATAGTTGATTGTTGAATCAAATGTAATATAATTTAAAAAAAAAGTTTAGATAGTTAAAGGTAGATAGGCAGACTAGATAGATAGACCAATAGACTGATGGACAGATGAACAGATAGACAGATGGAAGGATGGAATGTCAGACAGATGCAGTAGGCAGGTTATTGATTTTTGATTATTGATGGTTAATCAATTAATGATTAGTCATTAACAATCCTACTAAACCTGCCTTACTTGAAAGACTATACTAACAAGCCTGGACCAACATAGAAATTGGACTCTGGAAACTGATGAAAAAAATCATAGAGGGAATGGAAATGACTACAGGCTGTTATTTTCTTTTTTCCTTTTGTATGGAAAATATGATCCAGGTAGATGTGGGGAAAGTGGAAGGTATTCGCTTTCGCAATATTTCATATCCCCAAAAATGTATGCAGTTGATATGAGCACACTGTTACTGTTATGAAATCAAAGTATGTTCATCTATTTATCCCGTCTCGTTTTTTAGCTTTATGATGCAAGATGAGGTAACGGATGACATAACGTCGGGTTTACCACTACGTTGCTCAGTCTGTCCTGAAAGTCTGTTATGATGCAACATAAAGAATGACACGGCAATGGCGACGAGGAAAACGACTAGTAAGAGGCCTGACCAGGTCCTCTTTCCATTCCCCATAAAAATATTTCTGGACTTCCAATGACAAATAGAAGAGGATTTTTAAATATAATACAATGTACTTGGCCTTTTTTCCCACTAGTTCACCTCTGGGAATATTGTAAACAAGCAGCGGGCCTTCTCTGACATCTCTCATCTTTCTCTGCCAGGCAAGACGCGCACAGACAAACAGTAGGTCAAAGTGCCTTGAGGTTTATTTTATTATGTTTGCCTGTCCTTGAGCTTTTTCAATTTATAAAATCAGTTGGAGAAAATATTGCCACGTCTGCTCTCGTATCTGTGACTGCTACAAGTGTGCAGGAAGAGCATCTCTGTGTCATTTGGAGAGTGGCGGGCCGCAGGTGTGAGACGGCAAATGTTTCGCACTACACTCACAATAATTGGCCAAAGACCCCCTTGCGCTCGCTCCCTCCTTATGCCGTAGCCCCCTTCCTCCGCCTCTTTATTTCGTTCCCTCTCTTGCTGTCTGACAGCAGCGAGGCAGGCTTGGACCTGCAACCACGGCAACCATAACGCAGGCCAATTATAACTTGGAGAGTCACGGATGCATGATGGAGTCGCCTAGCAACCAGCCGAGAGAGGGAGAGAGAGTGTTAAAAGGAGAGAAGAGACAGAGAAAGAGCCATTCAGCCGGTATGCAACCTATGGACACTCCGCAATACCAACCAATTATTGCTTGCTTTAGATATGCATGATGTAGTTGCCTGGCAACCCCAACTGTACCCAAAGAGGGTAAGGGAAAGGTGGGATTGATTTGGCATTTTGGAGCTTCAATTGCTATCTAGAGCTGCAAATAATCAACCTATTACAGTCTTTTGATATGGTTTCCTAGCAACGGATCCCCTCCAAAACGGCAAGCTCCTTCCCTCGCACCAGTGTCCTAGGTGTGTACGGTGTGGTTAATTACATTTCCTCAGGACAGAGTACTGGTAAGCTATTATTGTCTCCGAAGTTTAGATTTCAGAGGTAGGGCCCAATTATCATCCATTCATTTCGGCTTCTCCAGTGGCTCATGTTGCATTTCAAAATGAGCTCTCTGATTCTAACCCATTTTTATCCTCCAAATCCCATTCAGGGATGTGCTATTAACTTCAGCAAACATTGTTGACAAAGCAAAGTAGGACCATGTCATTACCACAGGGCTCCACGTCTGCATTTATGAGTGTAAATGAATGTGAAAAATTACTTAAGTGACTTCTGACACCCAGTCAGATGTATTGGTGTATATTAATACAATAAAACTCCCTAATGCAATTAAAACAAAATTAAAGCTCCCTAATGCATTTAACCTTAAATGCTTTTGTATGCTTTTGTTTTCTATCCAAATCAACAGAGATTCCTTTCTCACTAGAATAATGTGAATCATAATGTGAAATTATTTGTGATTTGTAATTTGGTCATGTTGATGTTCCTAGGTAGCCCTTTGGGTGTCCAGTCAAATCCAGTCATGAGCTTTGTTGGATTATCACCAACTGATTAAGATATTAATATATTATCTGTCTTTCAGCCAATAAGGTAAGCCTACTGTTCAACATTTAATAATATATATATATTTATATTATATATAACATTATTCATAAGGGCATCAGCCAACCCTGTAACTGTTTTATGCCATCTCTCAGGTTATCTTAAAATATTCAATCTGAAAAAAATGTTTTTTCCCCCTGCATTTTGTAGAAATGCTTAATTAACTTTTCAGGGCCATGAGTGCTCCTAAACAAAAATATTAGCATCGAGCATGGCTTCTCTTAAATCCTATTGTAATTTTAATCTCCCTTTTTTAGTAATCTACGGAAATGATAACTGAAAGAGCAGGATTAAGCTAATTAAAAGAATAGTCTGTCTTGTAATAAACACATTATGTGATGAGCTAGCAAGCCAAAATGTTCCTTTAGGGTTTTATTTCCCCTTTTTCCTGCTATTGCTTATTTCCCCCGATCTTCAAAAGCGAAGCATCATCTATACGCTAGAATCAGCCTAAAAGCGATTAGCACCACCAGCTCTCACAGAAACCTGCCGAGTCAACAGCTGGCCACAGGGGCCAGATACGCTGCATTGAGGCCACTGTCACAGTAGGTTTCGGGGCCATGGCAGAGTGCAACACGCTCTCAGGTTCAGCGAGAGGGCAGCAACTACGGCACCGGAGCGTGTGAGCTCGAATTAGCTGGGAAACAAGATTCAGCTCAGTCAGTCAATCAATCTTCCTGCAATTTTCTGACTGCACTGGCAGGTTTTGAATGCTGTGGCTGGGCTCATTTTAGTTTGAGATTAAGGTGCAGGAGAGAGAAAACCAGATATTTTGCTTTGGGGCTGTGCAGCAAAAATCGAGTTAGCCTCACAAGATCTCTTGTGACCCTTCTATAGTATTTTCTGAACTCTGAAAACTTCATCTTATTACATGCAGAGTAAGACTTGCTAAACCAGAAACCTTTCTCCAGGAAAGCTAAATGCTATACGTGATGCTAGATGTTAAAACATATGTTATTGGAGCATTTAATCACCTGTATGTGTCCTCTGGTGTGCCTTTAGGTGGGAGCTTTTTGTGTAAACCTTCCTACAGCCATTAAACTGGCAACGATGGACCCTCTTTTTGTTTTCCGGGATGTCCCCTCCGCCTACTGTTCCCAGGCCTCCTTCACCGTCGCTCTGTGCCCCGCGATTTGGTGGCGAAGGTAGCGAATGTGTCGCCACTAACTTTGCTGCCCCAAGTCCCACTTTCTTGGCCACCAGTTTCAGCGTGAGCGTGCCATCAGCTGTGGCGGTAAGTGTCTGCGTGGGCTTCACAAGATGGCGTCCCAACTCCGGGGAGGAAGGTGGCGTGAGGGATGTGACTGCGTTTAGCTGGGCGGGATTAACCCCTCCGCTGGCTTCTTTAAGCCCTGTGTCGGTACTCTTGGCGTTGGCTGGGGCATGGAGGTTTTTGGGAAGGGATACCAGTAGAGGTGGGGGGCTGGGCTCGTCTGATAAATTGGGCAGCAGAGGGTCCATCAGGTCCTCGTCGCTGTCTCCCCTCATGAAGGCTGGCGTAAGGAGGCAGTCAAGCTCCTCGTCGAAGAGCTCCGAAAGCCTTTTGGGCTCCGTCTGTAGGTACCTCTCCAGTTCCAGACATGTCTGCAGGAGAAACAGAAATGCATAAACATGAGACAGTAAGCCTTAGAATACTCTTAAGTCCAGTGATGTTTATAAAGGGAAAGCTAACCGTCTGAAAAAACACATGGTTACAGCTGAACATGTCGGTGAAACACGTGGTGCATCAACACTTTTCCAGTTGGTGTTGGTTTAGTTGGTCACACTGTTGAAAGTGTAAACGACTACATCTGCTACATATAGACTTTCGCACAGAAATTTTTTCGAGTGCAGCTGAGGGGCAACATTTTCTGGGAGAGAAGTTGAACATCCGTGGAATTTTTATTACACTTGCTGCGGTTGAGGGAATAGTATTTATCTATGTAGCATAGGCTATTTTGTACGGTGCTTATTGAGCGAGAAATTACCGTCTTATTACTTAAGATACCTTTCCCCTCAGTCTGGTTTTTCCTCTGATGAATACTTTGGCAGACAGAGGGAGGTCGGAAGAGAAAGACAGCACTATCATGGCTCACTGACTGCTC
>JAPMOK011269816.1:0-12490 GCA_029874615.1 Achondrostoma oligolepis
ATTTCTCTCCGAAACGGTAGGAAATTAAATTAGATTTAATAGAGGATTTTAACTGTGACAAGATGATTGACAGGGCAGATGCACGCGACAGATCCATCCGAGAAAGATGACGAAGTAGTATGTGCCAAAGCTTGCCTACTTTTTGTCTACACATTCAAAAGTAAATACCTTTTCTTCACAAAAAGAGTACATATTTTTTGCCCAGGTTTGGATATTGTGGCCCAGTAGTAACAAGGACTCAAGATTTCAAAGGAGTTGCATTCTTGTGATCTGAAGAGAACTGGAGAACAAGTGTTCGCAGTGCATCAGCATTCATCTTGTTTGATCTTCACATTTGCATTAAGCATCTTATAGCATCACCACTTACCAGCGATTGAATATGCTTGCCTGCAATCAAAGGCCTCTTATTTATCATGCATGTTTTTCAAAGTCAGTTCATTTTGGGCATTTACCTGAAATGAAACCCTTGGCAAGTTTCCAGCTGAACTGCACGTAAGATCCACGGTAAAGGATTCTAAACCGAACACGACTGATCTGCTGAGCAACCAACACGATTGTGACAGTTTTCAGCTTTAATTTCATGAGGGAAGAACATAATCTCACTCTGCAGGTGAAAAGCACTTGTCTTTATAAAGCAGAAGAACAGCAGCTCTGGGATACAGATGTCCTGCAGAACACATGGAGCAACACTGTCCTCTACTGACTAAACGACACACTCCAGCTGGGAGGATTCGTTCACATTCAGTTATTACAAACATGAAAATCAGGTACAAATATGAGATAATTTGGTGAACGCTTGACTGTTTGTCAAGAACGTGTCAAGGTCATGTTTCTTCCCCAAATCTACATAAGAAAGGTATATTTTACCGTTCAAAAAAAAATGTTTGAAAGAAGTCTCATGCTCACCGAGGCTGATTTTATTTAGTCAGAAATACAGTTGGGAATATTGTGATAATAGTAATTTTGCATACTACTAATAATAATAATAATGTAACATAACCTAAAAATAACCTTTAGAATCAGCTTCATTAGTTAACTGAACTAAGAATGAATACTTCAAACATTAATTAATCTTGGTTAATATTTCAACATTTACTAATACATTATCAAAATCAAAGGTTGTATTTGTTAATATTAGTTAATTCAACTAATTAGCCTTATTGTAAAGTGTTACCAAACACAATTCTAATTATTTCCTAATTGAATATATTTGAAAATGTATTTTATTCCTGTGATGTCAGTGTGAAACACGATCCTTCAGAAATCATTCTAACATGCTGATTTTCTTATCAAGAAACCTTTCTCAATATTATGAATGCTGTAAAACAGTTGTGCTGCTTAATATTGTTGTAGAAAGCATTATACATTTATTTTCATGATTCTTTGATGAATAGAAAGTTTGGAAGAGCAGCATTTATTTAAAATGGAAATCTTTTATAACACTACACATGTTATTATTTGTATATAAATGTTATTATATATGTATAAATATAAAATTATTGTCATTTCTAATGGGCAAATAATGGGCTTGTTTTTTTAAAAAAAAGTTACATTTAAAGTAAAATTTCTGGATGCACTACTACAGCAATGAGAATTTGGAGTGAAAATGAACTTAATTAAAATAATGTCTCAATAACGAAATCTTAAATATATTATTTGTTTGTGATATGTGATTTTCTTGAGATTACTGGTGGATTTAATTTTGTATTTTGTTGCAAAACGGAATTCAGTGTTTTATAGCAGTGTTCTCATTAACAAGTAACACAAACCAAAAAGTGTTGTTATATGGAGTAATGTTTATTGCTGATTAGAAGTTGAATATATATTTATATATACACTTGCATACATCGTAAAACCAAAAATCCCATACTGTGGAGTAAGAGATGATGAATGAATGTCTCCAGAATCACAGTGGTAATGAACTGTAACTTAATCAAACACTGCTGATTGTCTCTGTGGCACCATCTAATACTGCAACCCAATAATAATGCTGTGGGATTGCATTTCTACACCTATTTTCAGGATCTGGACTAGAATTAAATAAGCAATGACATTTTTTTTTAAAGCATTACATAGTGTTGCTGAGCTTTTAAAAGTCTTGCATTTTTTAAATAGCTAAAATTAATGTATATTCTAAAGAATATGGTACATTCCAATAGAAACCTATAGAATACCTAAAAAAAAAAGGTAATTGGGACTTTTTAATCTCACAATTCTGACTTTTTTTCCTCACAATTTCTCGTTTACATCTTGCATTTGACTTTTATTTCCTCACATTTTGTGATATAAACTTGCAATTCTCAGAAATGAAGTCAGAATTGCAAAAATTCCACAAATTCCGACTTTATAACTATATCTCAATTTTGAGAAAAAAAAGTTAGACTTGTGAGATAAAAAGTCGCAAGTATCGTTTAAATTTTTTTTTTTATGTGACGGAAACAACCTTCTTATGTGGAATCAAGACAAAAATTGAATCCCTTATGACNAAAAAAAAAAAAAAAAAAAAATAGCAGCAAGTGAACGAAATCTGTCAGGTTAAAAACCATTTGAAACATTATGAACTAAATTCATAGCTGCAAATTCTGAAAAAAAGTGCCTTTAATTTCTGAAGCAGCACATTTTACAGTACTAGTAAAGACTTATGATTTGCATTGATGTGCAAATTTGTGTTTTCATGTCAACGCTTTTCAATTAATATCGATTCCCAGCAAAAGTATGAGGATCATTTCCGCAGGCGCTCTACTGTAATGTAGTGCGTCAGGAAGGACATCACAGCCCTATGATGAATCATATTTTGAGATGAATCCCAATATTGGCGTCAGAGCAGAGGGCGAGTCTCCTCTTGGCTCGAGATTCGGGCGTCAATCTAAGACGGAGCCATTCGTGCAGAACCATCTATAGCTGTCTTACAATACGGTGAAAGTACATATGACCACAAAGCCAGTGACCCCATGTGTGTGTTAATATTCTAGACTCAGCTAGATGAAGGAAGTTGCCACCAACCCTTGCACATTCGCATACATCCAAACCTCTCGCCAAACACCATAACTCTAGTTTTCCCTTTTCGTCAAGTTTTATTAGATCTACAGCAGATGGAATGGTCTGTTTTCACATGCCTGAACCATGAGCCCCTTGGCTCTGAGCGTCTCGTTTCAGACAGTCCTCCGTCACACCCTGTGAAGCCAGTTCTGAGAGCACATTGTCCAGGTAGTTGGGGTCGGGGTAGCCGTGGCCGGAGACGTTGGACATCATCTCCGTCTTGTGGTGGATCTCGTTCCAAATGACGGTGTCAGGCTCCCCTGTGGTGCTGGAAGTGCCCACGGTGAAGATGAGGCGTCGTGTCCACGCCACCTTCAGCAGCTCCAGCACCTGAAAACCACATAATCAAGACCCTCAGATTTACAGTAAACACAGTTGGTGGGTTTTCTCTCAGAGAGAACCGCAAACCAGAGCACCAAAGGTCAGCATAAAACAAATGCTGAGCAAGCCCTATGTCAAGATTCAATATATCGGGCAGAAATCTTGCTGTTTGAGCATAAACAACACCTGCAAAGTTACAACGCTCAAAGCTGAAAGCAAAGGGAGATATTTTCTTTTAAAGAAATTGCTTTTGAAGGACTACAACAAACGGCTGGTAAGGACTACACGACATTCCTCCTGGATTAGTGACATCACCAACCTTAAATTTACATAAAACCTGCCCCCGGGAACACGATTTATAGATTATCAAGACAGAATATGCTAATCAATGACTAGAAGATAACTACACATAAGCTACTTATTCGGAAATGTTGTCAACATGTTGTCACTTCTTCTTGAGTCTCTCCATCTTTCTGACTTCGGTTTCAACATAAAAGGCTAAAAGTTTTAGAAATTTCCAGTGCATGTTTGTGTGGGGTAAAAGGACACAAGCTGTTGAAGCTCCGCCCCCTGTGCCGGGAGCAGCAGCTCATTTGCATTTAAAGGGACAGACACAAAAACTTTGCTTTTTGCTCACCCTCAAAAAGTGACAACTTTAACATGCTATATACAAATATCTGGGGGGTATTTTGAGCTTTACATTCACACTCTGGGAACATCAGAGATTTATTTTACATCTTGTGAAAAGGGCATTATACCAATGGACAAAACAAGTATGTCTAACATTTGCTGGTCAAAGACTCCATTTAAGCTTGATTTTGTTATAAAGTTAATTATATAATGACACATGCAAGAGACTGATCATATATATAAAGCCACATTATGAACTTTGACAACACTGTTTAATTACAAAAAAAAAAAAAGGAGCGTTTTTTCCATTTCCTGAAAAGTAGAGGTTTTGAAGATACGAGTTTCTGCACAACAGCGACAATATAACGCATTTATTTTGTTACTTCACTGCAGTATGTAGTGATTTATTTCAATCTTATCCTGTTAAAACTCACACTCAATTGTGTGACGTAACACAATTTATAATTAACTTTGTAAAAGGTTACAAAAACAAGAAATTATGTTCTGTGGTAAATGGTAATCGACAATCGATAGATGCTGGAGCGTAAACACTCTTTCAAAGGTTCAGGCGTGTATAAGACTTAGGACGCTCTGACATAAGCAGAAAATGTCAAAGAATTTATGTCAAAGTTTCTGAAAGAAATGCAACAACAGGGCTGAACAACAACTTTCCCTATTGGCCCAGCGCTGTTTATTTAGCATCTTTAGAGCCTGCAAACTTGAACATTTTGTTGTTCCAAACCCAATAAGACTTAGGTTCATCTTTAAATATTCTCTCATCACTTGTATTTTATTCAGAGAAAGTCTAGAAAATCAACATGTTCAAGCTTTAAAAAGTACATAAACTGCTCCATTCATACGGTTACTTTTATGATGTCTTTTTGAAGCTTGCAAATGTTCATTACCTAAACTTTCATTGGAGAACATTAAAAATATCTTTATTTGTGTGCCAAAAATGTTATGGGTCTGGAATGACATGAGGGTGAGTAAATTACAGATTTTTCATTTCACTTTAAAGTGTGCTTTCCCATGACATTTGGTCGCAAATTCAGGTTTCAACTTTTTGAACTGGCTAAAATAGAAGTTGTCTATCGTTAGAGATATATAGTTTATATCATGGTATGTAAATATATCCATGTAGCAGATAAAAAGTGGGACATGCATAGCGGGTTGAGCGCAATGAGTCATGAAACATTTTTTTAATGCACACTTGCACTGACTGAAAAACGCGCAGAAAACCAGATGCGTGTCTGTAAATTCGGTCCCTGCATTTGGTCTTAAAGTGACAGTAGCCTAATATACCTTCTATATACCTAATATATGTTAATTAAACAACAAAGGACAGAGAAAATAAATAAATAATAATAAAATTAAATAAAAAATAATAATAATAATCCGCTCACTGCTCTTCACTGAATATCCATTTATATTTAAACCACACAGAAAAATGCAGTTTTATTTTCAGTTTCAATTTCTGTAGTATTTCTTACATGTTAAATAAACCTACTGTACCAGAAAGCTTAATATGCATCTTTGTTCTATTTTATTTGTCCTATTGCTTGTATTATTCTGCCTCTTTAATAACTAAAATAAAATAACTATAATTTTAGTGAAATAAAATTTCTCATATCGTAAATAAGATTTATATAGTTTTTTTTATAAAGATATATCTGGTCATCAATTTTAACAAAACTTTAATGAATTTTGCACAAAAAAAGTTACATAGTGTAGCTTTAAGTAATAAACAAAAAACATTTAAATTGTAAATATAACATTTTAAATCAGAAAAATTTATATTTTTTTGTTTTGGGGCCACTAAAGACAACTAACTGGCCCGACGAGGTGAACAAAAAAAAATCCTCACTGTGGGTGGAGCCACATTTACAGTTGCTCGCTGAAATTTCATAAGCAATTTAAAGTAATTTCAATAGGAATCGGGAATTTTATGCAAGAGCGAAACATTTCCCTGTTCAAGTCAAGTCACATTTATTTATATAGCGCTTTTTACAATAAAGATTGTTTTTAAAGCAGCTTTACCGAGATAACAGGAAAATAATGCAACCAAGTTTGTTTCCAGAAGAAAACAGTGTCACAGTCCAGCTTAAGTAAGTTCAATGATGTTTCATTTTTGTTGTAAAAAAGTTATTTAGTACATTTATATATATAGCCGCTCTGGAGAAAACCGTGATGTGATCGTCCAGCTTAGTTCAGTTCTCACATAATGGTGTCAAAGCAGGCAGATCAATTTTATTGTTGAAAATTAAATGAAATGTTAAATTGAATGTCCCCAACTAAGCAAGCCAAAAGCCAATGGCAACAAAGGTGAAAAAGGCGACAGCGGCAAGGAACCGAAACTCCATCTTGTGTAACACATGGCACTGGAACGATTGATTCAGCAACTGAACGATAATTTAACAGGTTTAATGTGTGAAAGTGGCTAGTGACTCCATATTGTGACAAATGAGAATGGGATGAATCTTTATTTGAACTGGGTCAATTCACCCAATTACCTTTCTGCCTTTGTCATTGTCAGGAAGGAAACAGAAGCGAGGGAATCCTCTGCACGTATACGGCTGCCCAGGGTTTGGGTGCTCAGGGCCCTGCAGACAAAGAGTGCATTAGGATAATGAGTGCTTCGTGCAGGCCAAGGCAAGGACATAACCATCATCACACAAAGGAATGAGTCAGTTATGCCCCCAATAAATGCAGATGGACGCCGATGTCAGTCTGCAGGATGAAAACATTTGGCTGGTTCTTAAGGACCTCTAGCACTTATTCTAAAAGTTGAAAGCACTTTTCTTATTGTTGAATCATGGTGCAAATAAATATAAAATAGTACAGCACTACATTGGTCTGTCAAAACAGACCTGTATTCCGGGCGGGATGTTGTAAATGATTTGAATAGTGCCGCAGTCTGGGTGTCCAGGCAAAGACTGAGGAATACTATAGATATCCATGTTGCCCTTTGGTTGGGTGCCGGTCTTCTCTCCGTAAATCGTCTTGCATGAGGGGCACTGCAGGCTCCCGTCCTATGGTGTGACAACGTGAGAGAAAATGGGTAAAAGAAATAGTTCATGTGAAAATAAGTATTTTGAGCTAATAAAATCAATTCTTGCAATTGCATGCACCTATTTTGTCATTTTAGAGTCATTCCAGGAATGCATGACGTACAATACCATTGAACATTTTGGGGTCAGTATTTATTTATTAATTTTTTGAAGAAATAATACTTTTATTCAGGATGCACTGATCATAAGTGACAGTTAAGACATTTATACATGTTCCTTCTTTTAAATTAATGCTGTTCTTTTGAGCTTTTTATTGATCAAATATTAATATTTAGCAGCAAAACTGTTTTCAGCATTGATAAGAAATCAGCATATTAGAACGATTTCTGAACGATCATGCAACACTGAAGACTGATGATCCTGAAAACTCAGCTTTGCCATCACAGGAATAAATTACATTTTAAAATATATTAACATAGAAAACAATTATTTTCAATTGTAATACTATTTCACAATGTTGCTGTTTAAACTGTACTTATGATNAGAGACATCTTCATAAAAAACACTTGGCAACACCAAACTTTTGAATGGTAGTGAAGATTAGAATACTGTTAAATGAATACTTCACCCAAAAAATGAAAATTCTGAAAATAATTTATTTCACACCAACGTTTTTTAGATATATAGTTTTTTATAGATATTAACAGTATTGCAATTTCTGTCATCCATTCTTGGAATTACCCTAAAATAGATATTAAAATAGTTGTATACAATTGACAGTTAAAAGTGTTGGTAAGATATTGCACACCTTGGTTCCATTGTTGTACATGGCCAGCATGCAGGGCATGTGGAAGGTGTGACCACATTTTGTGAATTTGCCCACAGTGTTGGGCTGAAGAGACTGAGAGCACTCAGCTGGGACCTCATAACCAGACGGGGAGGCCAGGCGCTCCATACAGATAATACAGTCCTGCAAGCATACAGCCAGATGTCATAGATGGCAGGGCGTTAAACATACGGGTGAATGTCATCAAAATGGGTCCAGGTCATGTTATATTTTGCATACAGAAATTGAAGTCTATTTTAGGACCATTACGTTTTTTTGCAATGTTACATAAAGGTGCTTAATTGTCATGAAAATATGTAAAAATGGTCCTAAAATAGTCTTTATTTTCTTTAACTAATATATTTACTAAAAACTATATTTATCTAAAATATAATACTCTTATAACTCTGGGGTGAGAAATGACCTGAAAAATTCACAGATTTATGCCAGTACATAAAAATATACCTCATCTGGAACCACAGGCACTTCCTCCATGTATTTCTTGATGACTTCCTCTGGTTTCTGAGCAGGAGCTGAGGACATACACAAGACACATTTTAACCTACGTGATGACATGAAGATTACATTTTCTTAAAGAGTCCATGAAAGCTTAATCAGAGTTTTATGGCTTGTAATCCATGTCTGTCTGTTCTGATCAATTGTTAATTATTCATGTACTACATACATTTTTGGCCAATCAAATGCTCTCTATAATGACACTGTAACTGAAGTCAGCATATGTATATGTGAGATTATATATATATATAAAATTAATTCCTATTACATTAATGCAGCTAACCTGGAATGCTATGTTTGTTATGGTTTCTAAATGAACAAATACATTATGTAGATTGTTTTTCTAAGAAGCAGTTAGAGATGCTATGGCATCAGTATCCTTGTGTATTTCCAAGGAACCATAACCAAATACCTAATGCAATAACACTTGCTTTTGACTTCCTGAGTCACAGTTAGTTTTAATGAGTGCATTGTTATGCATTATCACACACTGATTATATGCAAACACACATAAGCTCATGTATACACATTTAACTATTAATGAGCTTTCCCCTAGAAAAGAAACACATTTTTGGTGACAGGCTAGACCGGTTTTGCTTTGCATGTGAAGACCGTGACCATTTAATGTGCACATCAGTTCGTTTTGATATTTTTTTTTGACAATTTACTAATGTAAACAGAAGTGTGCAGCATATGTGCCTAAATATGGAGTCTCTAAGGGAACATGGTGATGGACAAAAATGAGTTTAAATTATACTTCAATGCTTTTGAATTCGCTCACAAAACATTTGTGTTCCTAGAGAATCTTTGCATTCTGTCGCATAAGTTCAGCGTTCCCCTGAGAAACTTTGCATTCGCTCTTAATGGCATTGCAATATAGTTTTTCCTCCCACCTCATATGTCCATCACCAGTTTTGCAAGGAAATGCAAAACCTTTGAGAGAACGCAAAAACATTGAAATATAATTTATAATCACCCTGTCCCTTTTGGGGCTCCGTATCTAAACCACCCTTAATGCAGTTAAAATCTCACAGCCTGAGGTTTACAATTTATCAAATAAAATGTACGGATCTTAGCTAAATAAATTTGCTAAATAGTTATCTTTCGAATATTCTTATATTTTAAGTGTAATCCACAGCCTCAAACAGCTTATTGCTCTTAAAATACTTTTGTTAAATTTTATAATTAAATGTAATAATAATAATAATAACGATAAACAATTCGCTAAGTGATATCGTTTATAAGTCTAGTAACAGAGTATATAGAATTCAAACAATGTGAACATGTGATTCAGCCATCTAACAAAGGCTTTGAAAGTCGCTCATCCAATCAGAATTTAGAGTCAGAACTGTCCGTTAAATATGGCTTCTTTTAATAAATCAATGTTTGATACTTAGCATTTAACATACCATTTAAAAGCACACACTGTTCAGATTACAGACCTTGGTGTTAGTTGAAACAGTTAAATAGTTCAATACGGAAAATGTGTTTAGGATGTTTTAGTAAGCCGATATTAAAGCAGTAAACTAACATTGCTTGTGAGTGTCAGTCTGAACCTAATATCATCTTCTGTATTAAAACACATTAAAATGAAAAGCATTAACCACAACACAGGTTATTTAGGGTTAGAGAAAGAAAAAGAAAAAAATACCAGGAAACAACTGTTATTTGATAAACCCCCCAGCAGACATCTGTCTGCAGTGTCCCACAGGTGAGCAGGCAGGTGTCAAGCTAAATACCATCAATAGTGCATTCATTATGTGATCGAGAGGATGGATGCAAGATAGCATGACCATGACAGCACAAACATGAAATGGGTGACGGCAGAAGCAAAGGATAAATAGAAAAACACAAACATCTAGCAATGGCTGGACGGAGCATGTCGGAATGAAGCTACAGTACTAACCCCCTGGGCAAAATATAATTTGAAAGGAGAATGGTGAGGAAAAGAGCAATTAAACAAAAAGGACAGCAGCAGTTTGCAGGCCAGTGGAGGGCAGGTTCGGTCGGGCTGGTTGGCGGTGCTTAACTACCTGTCCTGGACTGTCTCTTTGCCCTCTTAACGGAGCTGGGCTGGCCTTTGGTGGGCCTGCTGGAGCCACGCTGGGAGAAGGGGGCGGTCATGAAGCGAACTCCCAGTCCTGCGGCTGACATCAAAATGGAAGCCATGCCTGGAACGGCCGGAGGCCATGTGGAGACATGCAGGAGGAAGGGAGGAGGAGGAGTGAAGGAAAGGAAGAGTAATGAGCCAAGAGTGGAGAGGCCAACCACAAGTGGGGCATGCTCTGATGAGGTCAAGAAAAGTTTAGGGTCCTACTCACTTCTGAATCTGATGCAGAGGAAATAATATCGGTGACAAAAACATCCATCTATAGATGCTGACTACAATCCTACCTGTTATTAATATTCGTCTAGGACTAAATGCCGTACACGGGATCCAATTCGCTTTGGAGACTAACTGTGATACGATCACTCAAACCACCTTCAGAGGAGACATGGGACACATTGGTCTCACAGAGTCCGACTTTAAACTACTTGCATAACGTCTGGTCCATTTTGACAGGAAGAAACCATCTGGTCGTGTTGCTTTTAAGCGATGTTTAATGGCAGGACAATTTGAAATCCATTACAACATAATAATAGAACAGCATGACAAAAAAAGCTGCAAGCAAGCAATGCTTCCGGATACATAAAAAAAAAATTATATTAAAGCTTTAAACACACCAAGACATATGACCAAAACTGAGCATACTGTAAGCATTAGGCTACGTTTTTAAGACAGCATGTCAAGTTAAACATTTAGGCCTGGTTCCACAGACAAGGTTTAGACTAAGCCAGGATTAGGCTTTAGTTAAATAAGGACATTTAAGTAGCTTTTAAAAATGTGCCTTAGAAAAAAAAAAACATTACTGGAGAGCATCTTGAGACAAAACAATGACACTGACATAGTCTGGGACTAGGCTTAAGCCTTTTCTGTGAAACCAGGCATTTAAGTTAAATAGTTAAACTTTAAAAGTCCCCTTGGAGTCAATAATGTTATCGCGTACAACTCATTGATGATCACAACTTTTTTTTCCCCATGAAAATAATTCTTCATGCCTTAAAATAGCTTAACACTACACCCTTACTTCATTTAAATATGCAAATTAGTCCCCGCCTCCACTCACTCACACCAGATCGGACTACCTCCACTCGGTCAACTCTAGTAAACGCCACACAAGTGGAAATATTGGTTTATTTCAGCCATATAAGCATATGTTAAGCACCCTTAAATGAAAGCAAGACCACCCTCAGTTGATACTGTAATAATAAAATATTGACAAAACAGATTTGGTAAATGCACCAGTGTGTATTTGTGTTGGCGTTCTAGAGACCGTCCAATGTTTCTATTTACAACGTGTTTTTGCAGCAGTAAACAAAGTGGCCAATCAGAGGTGTTTATTCAGTCAGAATCAACTCACTGGTCAAAAATCTGGATTTTTTGTTCAGTGCCGAGTTCTGCACTCCCGCGAAACCTCTTATTAACAAAGTGTAGACAAATGTAAAGAGGAGATTGTGTGACAGCTTCGGTCTTCAGAGGTCTTTTATGCTATATACTGTATAATCCATTCAGAATTTGAATTAAAAAAAAATCAACATAAAGGTAAATCATATGATTAGCATTTAGCATTGTGTTCTGTCTAATTTTTCGTCTGGATTCAGTTTTAATAGTTTAATTAAACTGTAATAAAAAAAAAAAGTAACTTATTTTGACAGGTTGTCATGAAGATCTTTGAGTGCCTGTGTAAATATGAAATGACAATGCTCGTAAAGAGCAGCTCTGGAGATGAAGATCATGTGTTCACGCCCTTATACAGTGAGACAAGCAATATTCAGTTAGTTAAAATGTGTGAGATTGAAACAAATTGGATTTATGAATTTATAAGAAACAAGTATTCATGCCTTTTGTGTTTAAGAGTAAAAGCTTTAAGTTAATAGTCTATTCGTGTCTCAGCCGCGAAGTTGAGCTCCTATGTTCAGCCTCGCTCTGTGCGAGCTGCACAGAGCGGCTGAAATGATAGCGTCTGTCATTATTATAATACATATGACAAAAACAATTGTCTAAATTAAGTTGCATATTCCTCAAAAGTTCTTGTGATATCACTAGTTG
>JAPMOK011269874.1:0-11289 GCA_029874615.1 Achondrostoma oligolepis
TTATGTTTCGTGGTCCAGGCTGGGCCAGTTTGTTTTTCTTGCCGTTTGTGGAGCCTGGGCTGTCTACAGAGACCGTGTTTTTTACAGTGTGTTCAGGGGACAGGCAGCTATTGGATAGTGAGGAGATGTTTGCTGTATGTGACAAAAAAAGTTTCAGCCTAAAAAACGTGTGACATCGCTTAGAGCACCTTTAAAGCACCACCATGGTGTGTTTGAACAGAAGATGAGACAGAGTTCTTTATTAAACTCATAAAAGACAAAAAAATTACAGGAATACTGGATTCTAAACAACAAAGAAATGCCACAATTCATCAAGACCTCGAAGCAGATTTGAGGGAGAATCACCCAGAAACACCTCCGCTCCCAAGTATAAGGGGCTTTCCTTGCCATTAATGCTTGAATAACATGTCTACGTTTCCTTTGATTAAAAATAATGACTAGTGCGGTGGCTGAGATATACGTAAACCGGCCAACATCTGTTGCCATGATTTTTGGAATGACTTATCACGAGAGGAAAAAATTACAACAAATTTGTTGATGTGATTTCCACTGAAACAGGAAGATAGGGCGGGACATATCAAACAGCTCCTCCCTTCTTTTTAAATAGCCAATAGAGTTAAGTTTATATCACAGCTTGGCCAGAGCTGTTGTCTAATCTCCTCCATATCGCTTTAATACAGCAATCTGTTTAGTATTGTGACACTAACGTGAAACCAGACTTCATTCTCCCCAATGAAAAGCATATTTACACTGACTGAATCGTTCCATATCCCCTACATACAGTAGTGCGCTATGTGCCATTCACCATGTAGAAAATAGTCAATGTGTGAACAAATGACCGATTTCAGCTGCATCTTCAGCGTCTTTTTAGAGAGCGGGACACTTTAGATTCTAGAGAGTAAGAGAATAAAAAGTTTTATTCTAGAAAATAAAAGTCATTATTTGTCTGAAAATCTCGTTTGACAACTGTGGTCACCATTCTTCATTCTCCTCACTCTCCTTTCATGTTCATTGGAAAACAAAGTCAAACGCATCCTACATTCACATTTAAAAGACATGAGAGTGAATAAATGACAGAATTGTCATTTTTGAATGAACTATTCCTTTAAAGTCTATTGACAATTCTTCTTTTTCTTTTTTTTTTGTTAGAAAACAGTCTTATCACTATGACATTTCAAAGGCTCATCCATCTCAATATCTTATATGATCTCACACATGAGACAAACAGCGTCTGTGCAGTGAGATACAATGCTGACACTACTGACCTTTCAGAATGTGTATGTGTGAATGTGTGAGTGTATGTGTGTGTGTCTATATAAGCATGTGTACAGTTAAGTAGGCCAAATGCGGAAGAGATGGTCTACATTTTGACTTAAGGGATGTTGGAAGCATGCAGTGTTGCTCTGGTGTGTAATTTGTTATCAAAAGACGGACCTCTCCTCTTCTGATTACTGGCCTCTTGTATTCTGTCAGCCCCCCTATTCCCAGCAGAGATGTAATTGCACTGTTCTTGGTGAAGGACATGAGGCACGGAGAGAAATGTATGCTGTGCTGTTTATCAGGCCCTAGATTGTTCTGAATAATTGAAATTCATGTTGTGAGTCTAGTTTCAATAACATTGCAGGGCTGCAATTTGCAGTTCCAGTGGTTAGTCCTGAGCACTTATTTGTGAAATAACAATCACCAGTACTACCCACAATTAGAATGATTGTGTTCATAATTACTGACATTTCTGATTGAGCAAATTGGTGCAGAAATAATATTTCACAAACTCAGACACAGGGTTAAAATATAAACTTAAAATTCGGTTACTCTCATGTCACCCCAAAGCTTTTTTTTCTGATGAACACAAAAGAAGACATTTTAATCAATGTTTGGTAACACTTTACAATAAGGTCAATTAATAATGCATCAATTAATATCACCAATACATTTGAAAGTTTTTCTTTATCTATTCATTGTTAGTTCATGTTAGCTCAGATCCATTAAAACTTGATTTTAACAATGTATTAGTAAACTCATTAATAAACGTTTTACAAGTATTTTTCATTGTTAGTTCACGTTAAATTATGTAGTTAACTAACAAATGGAGCCTTGTAAAGTGTTTCAACTGTTTTTGTCCATTAAATGCAAATTGATGAGTTGCAAAACAACATTAGACAAACTGACTTTCAGTATGTGGACAAAAAATTTTTTTTGACAATTGTCGAAATATCTTCTTTTGTGTTGCACAGATGAAAGAAATGCACACAGGTGTGGAATTACATAAAGGAGTATATAAGGACCGAATTTACAAAGCACATATTTTATTGTAACATTCTAAACATCCACGGTGTGATTTTAATCACATTCGAATTTTTCTGCACTTTAAAGCGTTCTCAGCGAAAAATCACAAATCTTTTCTCAACCTGTCATACATTTCCTGTCTATAGTTTGTAGTATTATGATACAGACTCAAGGCAATTTCATCCGCCCACTTCCATTCAGGCTCACGCAATTAGCAGCCAACTCTGATGAAAGAAAAATCTTTAAGGAGCGATTATAGCGATGGAATTTTATATTGGTTTTTAAAATCCAATTAACTTCTGAAAGCGTGTGACTTTTCCACAAATGATGTGTCGCCACAGTATTGTTGAAAAACACTGTGCGCGGTGATAATTGGCAGCTGTACAAAAAGCCTCTGACAGCTTCAGAAATGTCTCTGTGAGGAATCAAGTGCCTTGCGGAGAGAAACCTGAGCTAGTAATCTATAGCCTTTTTGTGTCACTCGGAACGTCTCCTCGTTTAGGCATTCAGGAGCCGCAGTGCATTATGCTGTAGGCCAGTGAAGTTTTCATTATTGCCCATCACAATGCAAAGCTATTTGCAATACTGCACTACAAGTTACTTTATATTTGACTAGTTTAACTTAAACTTTAAATAGTTTCAAACAACCTGATATTTGAATGTAAGTATTGTAGTCCCTTGTGAAAAAGATTGTGTGAATGTGTACATAGTTTAGTTTACTGCACTTTAAATATAAAAATTACTTTCTGAAATATATTTTTAAAAACTATACTTGCATATGATATTAATAATGAGATAAAAGGTAATTTAAGTGAGTTCACTTTCATGATTATGTTTCTTAACACGCTTAATTAAACTGCAAATTTTAATAATAATCGCGTTTTAAAGAAGTGCACTTATTTTGATGAGCGTATATGTAAAATACTTGATTATAATTTTAACTGTACACTGTAAAAAAAAAAAAGGTTTTACTTTGCTTTAACTCATCAAAATAACTTAAGCAATTTTCAACTTTTTTAAGATTCAACAAATTTTTTAACTCGGTTTAATGTAATTTAAGTTTAAATGACTTAAACATCCAAGTTGATTGTACTTAAGTTTATTTTTGTATAACATACTGTTACTGATATTTAAAGGTAATGTTTTAAATGTACTAAACTGCAACTTCATCATTACAAAAGTGTAATTACAAAAATATTTAAATACATAGTTTCAATGGAAATGGCATTAAAGTATATTTTAGTTGAAATGCTTGTCAGTTCATTCAGCAGTATTTAACCATTTCACAAACAACAGAAGTAATTATCAAATTACAAATAAAGATGTACTTTAGTAGGTAAAAAAAAAAAAAAAAAGCAGTCTAAATTCAGCTATATTGCATTGAATATAAATTTGAACTATAATTCATTTTCATTTAATTGCAAATAACATGCCATAAAGTGCAGGTTGCATCAAAAGATTTGTTTCAAGTAAGTATGCTGAAGCGTACTTTTTTTCCATAAGAGGAAACCTGCTACAATAAGGTTAAATTTGATAACATTAGTTAATCATAACATAAGTATGAACAGCAGAGCATTTATTAAGTGTTCATTTATAAATGTAGGCTATTGTTCTTTGTTTATTTATATCCATTCATAATACATTATCTAATTTGCACAACTTGCAAATATAGAAATTAATCATTAGAATGAACCTCGTAAAGTGTTATTCCTGTAGCTGTACTGATGGAACTACAGTAGAAAGGGAGCACAAATACAAATAAGAAGATATCTTAACTGCAGGTTACTTTGGAGAAAAGCATCTGTCAAATGCATAAAATGTAAAAGTCAAAATCAGTGTACAACTGTATAATTATTCTTAAATGACCATTCTCAGTTTGCCAGTTTAAAAGGAAAAGCATAAGTGAATCATCTCTGCACATTGTTCAAATGTACCATCATGATGGTGAAATTTAGATGAGGTGCCACTTAGTCTCCGCAATGCATTAGTTATGAATGCCAGTTTCTGCACAAAAGACAAAAGATAATATCTCTTACTATAAACTGATGATGTGTGACCTAGTTAGAAGGTGTCATGAAGGATGTGATTCAGAAATAAAAATATGTATTTCCTCCATCTGCCTGACATCAATTTCAGCACAATTAATTCTGCAACAACACTTAATTGAGGTTCGTCAAATGCAACAAGCAAAACACGCTGGAAAAGAAGACAGAAAGAGAAGTCTGGTGACCTTAATGAACAACACAAAGTTTTGCTGAAAGAGCGACAAGGACATGAAAGCGGTTATCTTTTTCGTCTGCCTCTTTCATCAAGGCATTACAAAGGAAGTCAGTAAAGAAAAACAACACATCAATAAAAAATATCAGTGGTAAAAAACAGTTAATTACTACAGCCTTGTAGTTGTACTCTCTGGAGTTGTGCTGTCAGATTTTAGCAAGTTCACCCCAAGGCATGAATGCTAACATCAGGAATAAAAAATTAATTTCTCCTGAAAACAAGCGCAAAAGTTTTGTTCATAAAAATAGCATTATTACCAGCATTTTGAGGGACATAATTAGTGCAAGATAAATACATTAGAGAATTAAAGTGTAAAATTACAACTTTCTTGCATCTGTTTTAAGGCACACTATTTTCATTTTGAGTCAAGTGTTTAATTAGATGTTTCAAAGTTTTTATATAAGTTGCAAGATTCAGTTTAAAGTAATTTAAGTTGAAATGACTTAAACATCCAAGTTGATTGAACTTAAATGTATATCACAGTAGACTAAGTATTCAAATCATATATATATATATTATATATTTTTTAATATTTATTGTCTAGGAAGTCATTTTTTGTCATTTGCTTTCACTGACCTTGATAGAAATGAAAAGAAATACTGGCATTGATGTGATTGCCATTATATAAATATGTGTTAAAGTGAGACATTGTGTAATAAAGGTCTGATTCGCTTATTATTACAATGTAACGACACAGTTGCTATTCACTCTGATTTAAAGAGTTTCTTTCTGAATTAAGAAAATAGGCTTTTTGGCTCACCGCAGTGATGCGAGCACTGAATCAATGTCCCGAACCACCACCATAATAGGAGGGAAACAGGCGTGTGTGTTGGGAATGGGGCAGGAACAGAAGCCAGCACAGGACTGCATTAGCATACTCCCAAACAGGCTGTTAGCTGAAGAGGGTTTTAATTAGCTATTTTCCCCCTAGCAAATGAGGAAATTATCGACCGAGCAAAACAAGCCAGAGACAACTGGCCCGCCACCAATAAACACATGGGTTGGTACACACGCGCACATGCACTTAACATGCACGACGAGCCTGTGTGGCAGGCCTGCACATGCACATTAATGCCGCATACACACATACAATCATAATAAATGGCTCCGATGATGAGTGAAAAAGCTATCATTACAGTTTTTTTCATTCTCTCTCTTATTCCCTCTATAAACTTTATATTAAAGTGTGGCACTAATGCTCTCTCCAAGTGTTTAATGGATACTTTAGGAGCACAGATCTCCCCATAAACATGAACAGGCACAACAATGTGTTTATTTACTAACACAACCCCTCTTTGTAGCAAGACTTATCAAAGGCTTACTTTGGTTATAATTGCATCCTTGTCAGGCTTGCTTACTTCAGTGGTGGCATTAATATTTAAATGAAAAGACCCATGCTTGCCCTACGGTCTACTGAGGAAGTGAAATCTCTTCTCTTTACTCTCGAGACTGGAAGCCTTTCACAGCTCTTGCATCTCAACTGGTGAGCTTTAGCGTTAATTCGCTGAATATTCCTGGCAACTAGTTGCTTTACTTTCACTGTAATTTTTACTGAATGTAATTTAAATATAATATAAATATAATATTTTTGTAAATTACAAGAAATGACTCTGCGTTACAGTAATATCTTGTATATTTACTGCAGGTGCTACTATGTATTTAAAAAGTTCACTTTGTAATCAAATTAAAAGTTATTCTTTAAAGTACATATTGTTTTATTATGATTCATTTCATCATGTTTTAAAGAAATACACTTATTTTGATGTGTTGACACATACTAAAGCACAGTATAATATGAATGTATAGTGTGTTATTCGATATTACATTAAAAGTTAATAAATGTACTAAATTGTAGCTTAATATATTTAAATGTAGATGCAAGTCAATGAATCAAAAAAGCACTCTAAGTTCAGCTATAATTGCATTTAATATATATTCACACACTTTAATTTATTTGCAATTAGTTTGCACTTAAGTATATTTGTCTGAAGGATATTCATTCCGAAAAAAGTATCTTTTTAAAAGTATGCTAAAGTATACTTCTTTTTCACAAGGGACTATTAGCTATGAGAGCTTGGAGAAAATGAATGAAAAAAATCAACAGTCAATAAAAACACCGATCACCATAACGGTGAATTCAAATGAACCGCAAATATTATCACACAACGCAGCATTTTTGGTATGTTTTTAAATACCAGTAATTTGTCACACCTGCATTGATTTTGCTGTACATTTCTGAACGTTACAGTTAAAAATGTCAGTTTTTACAGTGGGTTATAAAAACAAGAAACATAAAAATAGGCCAAAACGACAGCGACAGTGGAACTTGATGAATATAACTTTTTGACTAAAATATTCATAGACTATTATTATAAAATGTTTGCTGTAAATTTTCCATCCGGCTAATTATTGACACATATAGCAGGGCTGTTATTCTGCCACTTGTACGTTTCAGAAGACCCAGAAATATCCAAAAGAAAAACATGCCACTTCATTCCAATGAGACCTCGTCATGTTTAATATTTCACAACCTTTCTTTTCCCCTCCACCGATCCTGAAAATCTTTGTCTTGTTTCTGTCTTCCTGTGTCTTTAGGGAGGCCTTTTCTGGCATGGTTTCAAGGAGGATGAGAGGAGAAAGGAAGACAGAGCGAGATGCAAGATTTCCACCAGTAATTGGAGACTGGGCTGGAACTGCGAGCAAGGCCTTCACTCCTCCGTGTCTCCCATCAGCACTGACCTACAAACTGCCTGCCTTTCCCTCCCTGGATGCCAGCCAGAGTTCACCTGCTTCGCTTCATTCCCATCCCCCCTTCCGCATTTGAGGGTCTGTGACTTATCACAGGGGGTTTAGGAAAGGCAGAGGAGTGCAGTGGCGGCCACATAACCAAAGAATCCACGGAAAGGTGAGGGAGTAAAAAGAGAGATACGTTTTGTGAGTATTAAGAGAAAAGGTTAGAGGGTTTGCAACAATGAAATTCACTGGCTTTCACTTGGTTAAGCAAAAAGATAATTTTGTCATAATTAACTAACCCCCTGTCATTCCAACATATCATAATTTTCTTTTTTTTATTAAACAAAAAAGGAGAAAGGCAGGATATCTGTGTAGCTCTTCCCAGTCAATGAAAGTGGATACTTCAAAAAGGACAAAATGCACCATAAAAGTATCATAAATTGCTTCTTAAAATATGGCCATGTGACACACAAGAACTAATGGTGTTTAGAATCAATTATTTGATTCAATATTCAGCAATATTATTGATTTGCCTGCACTGACTCTATCGGATGAGAACTGAACTGGACTGTGTACTATTGTGCGGTATTTGATATAGTACTATTCAGTTTACTAGCTGCTTTACAGCAGAATTGAACTCGGTTTGCAACACTGAATTGTTATTTTCCTGTTTATCACTGTACAACAATCTTGAAACAACCTGTATTGTATTAAGTGCTATATAAATAAAGGTGGCTTGACTTGATCCACTATAAATGAGAAGACTTTCAAGGAATACCAATTTTTGCGATTTTGTTCTTTTTTTCTGAGCTTTGCAGTAAAACTCACCATCCACTATTATATGAAGAAAATGCCTTTGACATTTTGCTTGATATCACATTTTGTTTCCCAGAAGAATATAAATAAGGCTAAATAAATACTGACAAATTTATCATCTTGGGTGGAAATGTTTGAGACATATTAAACCCAATGAGTTTTACTAAACATTTACCTTTTCTCTTTTAGAAATAATACTTAAACAGTATATAGATTGTGGCAGAATTGTATTATTGAATGAACTCTTCCCTTTAAAGCCGCAGTCACAGACTTCAAGCACGCAAAATTTCTTCGGATTCTGCAACGGTCATAATATGATGTCACACTCTGCTGCATCTTTTTTTTAAAACATATATATAAAAATTAACTCTGTAATGTAAAAATATACAGTCTACTCCTCACATTTTTACACATTTCACATATTATACATTTGCAGCTTTAAAGTTTTTTATTTTAAGACCAAGAGGTCACAACGTGACATATATCTTGTATCGCCTTGACTGAATTCAAAGCTCAGAGTTTGACCTTCGAAACTCAGAGAAATGCAATACTTTTTCGCATTCACGTGATGTGAATGTTATTCAATGGAAAGAAAAGTGGACTGTAAAACAGTAAGGACTGACAAACAAATAAATCAAACGAAATAAATCTAACATGAGTCACCAAATTAGACGTGTTGACTTCTGAATCACTTCAATAGCCTTGAAAGGCACTTATTTCAAAAGGAAAGTTTGAAGGTTTGGCAAAAGTAAGAACCCTTTTATAAAAACTGATGTAATTGGTCTCGTGTAGCACCGAATCACTTGTGATCAAAAGGGGTGCATTCATTTGCCGCAGCACAGGCAAAAATATTTGCTGTGGTCTTGTTTAACAATCAGCTCTCGAATTCTTTGGATAATCAGACAGCAGAATATATATGCGCCTCCTCCTCTGCTTTCTGTTTCAGCACAGTTTTAATTAGCAGAGCCAGACAGGAGAGAGAAGGGCAGCAGTAGCTTCCATTAGAGAGGAAAAACGTGGAGAGATACAAAGAAAAAGGAAGGGATGGAGCGAAAGGAAAGAGAGAGAACTGCTGCTGTGCTTCCCCTGGTCAATTAGAGTTGCCAAAATGAGAGAGAGAGAGAGAGAGAGATTGGGAACTGAATGCTGGTGAGGGAGAGGCGGTGTATCGGCCCCATAACTATCTCCTGCATTTTAATTAGCTGAGTGAACAGTCCTCCACGGGATACTCCACATACCGACCCATCACCATGACAGCCACAGAACAGTGTTCCGGGTAGCCAGACACGGTAGGAATATTTAGCTAACAAATTGAGTGCCAGGCTGAGTGTTTGACTCCATCTCAAGGCAGTGTTTTCCCTCCAGTTAATGACCCATAGGACTAAAAAGAGACCCAGACTGTTTGAAAAGTCTCCAAAACCATCACTACTCTGTGCCAAAGTGGAAGTCATTTAGTACCTAAATATAAAGACTCTTCCCTCTAATCTGTACACATCTAACATTTTAAAATAGCTAACATTTTATTAAAAGTTATATATTTATTAGAAATGATATACACACGGTATATAGAAACTATTATCTACTGACTTTACATGAATTTTTTATTTATATTTATCGTAATGTTTTAGCCTGTAGTATTCAATTCAAAATGTTTGTGGTCAGTAAGATTTTCTAATGTCTTTGAACGTTTTAGAAAAAATTATTTACCAAGGCTGAATTTATTTAGATCCAAAAATACAACAGCAGTGATATTATGATTTACAATTTAAAAAAGTTTCTATTTTAATAAAAAATGTTAGTCACGATAGGGTTGAGGCAATCAAAAATAAAAACTGGTTGTAATTAAAAGTAGGGGACGGGGTGTGGCGATATATCTCGTCGAGTGAAAAGCTGCCTCGCGATATCGCCATGACGGAGCGTGAGGGTGAAATTAGCATAGAATATGCCATCGCTACATTCACATTATATTCCACTGTCGTTTTGCTGTTTTTATAAAAAAAAAACTTGTAAACAACTGCTCTGCTCATCCAGCACAAGTTGCAGCCAAACAGTGAAGCAGGAATCACAGTTCACTGATCGCGTGACGATGGCGGAGGATTCGTTGCGCAATAGAGCCTAAATTTCTGATAAATGCCTTATCTTGTAGAATGTGTGCTCAGCACCACCGCTCCCTATAAACGGAGTCCGCGCGATCGCGAACTTGAAACTGAAAATAAAACACGAGCTCCCCAATGTGCACAAATTAGGCTACAAACAATAGCATGTCTGAGTAGTTGTGGCTCTGGTCTCTGTTTTGGTCTCTGTTTTCACTTGAATATTGAGAGAGTACTTTGATTATGGCACTTGCACTTATTGTTTGCACTTAAGACAAAGGATTTTTTTTTTATACTGTTTTTATTTCAATGTTCAATCTGTGGAAAGGAGTTTAATTAGGAGGTCACACACAGCCTCAATCCAAAGTTCTGGAATCTCATAATTCATGTACAGTCATTTGAATTTGTAGCAAAACATTTTACAGTGCTTGTATATTGTCGTCTTTCAATGCATTTGATAATCCATACTCAAAGTAGAACTTACATGACATTCATTACAAGATTATTAGTTAAAAAAAATTCAAAATGCACCTGCAGACTATTTTTCCAGTCATGAATTTTGTCATTGAGGATTTCTATAAAATATTGTGAAAAAATCTCGCCTCGTTCTCGTGAACACAATCTCGTGTCTCGTCTCGTCACACCCCTAATTACAAGCAGTTGATATTTAATGACAACACTTCTCAGAATCTCAGAATACAAAAACATGGTAAACAGAACAACGACTAAATAATGTCAAGATCGGACAAAGAACAAAACAAACACAGGGCTATATATGCAAACCAAAGGAAACGAGAAACGGGTGCAGAGAATCAAACAAACATTGAATCACCATGCAAGGAAATATTGCAAAACTAACTCAAAGCCCAACTCAAGCAAAAGTCAAACACAGACCAGACTTGACAGTTATGTTATATTATATCAGATTATAATGTATTTCCTTTAATTGCAAAGCTGAATTTTCAGCATCATTACTCCAGTCTTCAGTGTCACAGGATCCTTCAGAAATCATTATAATATGCTGATTTGGTGCTCAAGCAATGTTAAAAATGATCATAAATGGTAAAAACGGTTAATGCATTTG
>JAPMOK011269887.1:0-16179 GCA_029874615.1 Achondrostoma oligolepis
TGTTTTGAATTTTGAAGTGAGTATTGCATTCAAATGTTATATTTTGTTTCACTTACCATTAAATTATTAGATATAAATATTTATATTATACCATTATCCATTGGAAAAATATAATATGGGTTATATCTGGGTTAATTTACCAGAACATGCAAATGATTAAGTACATTATCAGGCATTACGAATCGTTTTCTAATGCATTGTTATATATGCAGTCATCATTAAAAGTTTTTTTTTTTTTTTTTTTTANTTATATATGCAGTCATCATTAAAAGTTTTTTTTTTTTTTTTTTTATATTCATAAAACAGTAATGGGTTGGAAATAAAACCCACTTAAATGCTGAAGTAGGACTGATTTAGATTTTTAAGGCTGTCCTTTGTTTGGTATTATGATGAAGTGCTGGGGTGCTTGCAGTGATGGCTTTTCATTCATGCCTTGATCCTGACAATTCACAATCATAACTCGTGCTGGTTTACACATGGGCATCCTCCATTGAAGGCATTACCTTGTGTTGCAGTTCCTGTTTTCCAGCACTGGGGAACCGTCCCATCATATCATCTTTACTCGTTATGATGTAAATGGATGACAGCCTGGTATTATCCCCCAAATGAGTCATAAATTAACAGCAAAATGACTCACCCACCACCACCACGATTAAATATTGTGTTGTGGCATAGGGAGCTGAAAGCTCTCCCCGAACCAAATAGTCACATTTATCATTTTTTTCCTCCCGCTGTCACTCTCCATCTCTGACATTGGGGCAATGTGATGGAATTCCTAGTAATTTTCCATCAGTGCCAAAGCTGTGAGTGGCACTATACGCTGCTGAATGGGGACTGAGGGTTGCTGGGATTGAAAGGTGAGATTGAAGATGGCCTCTGTTCCCTTTAGACTCCATGTCATTACCGCTGACCAGTCGCCCATTTCTATCTGGCCCTGATCTTCAGCCCTCTGTGAGTGGCAGTATGGCGAAACTGATGCTATTTTCAGGGCCAGCCAGTGATAATGTCACTCCACTTCAAAGAGCAAAGCTGTGCTGTCTCCCAGGAGATTTTGCTCAAAGATGAAATGATCAGAACAGCCATGACAAGGAGATGTACAATTATTGCTTGGCACCAACAAACAGCACTGGGAGAAAATGCAATAAAGTTTTTTTTTCTTGAGTGATTGTCAATAATGCAAATCAGCTGCCCTGACCATTTGTGATTTTTTTTTAATTTTATTCTGCATATAAATTCACCCATTAGTAATCAGTTACTGTAGTTTAATGAGCACCTTGCATTGTGGTGAAATTTGCTCAGAATAATTGAACTAATCACTGTTTGCATAATTAAATTAACATTTTAATCATGAGTTTCGCTGCATATTTGCTTAAACCCAAAAGAGTAATCAGTGGCAATTACAAGATTCACAGCTACAGAAGCTTTTTTGTGTGTATCACATGGAATGATTGATTAATGCATTAGACCTCACTGAAATATGGCTGTCTTGGAAATGCTTCGCTCTTGACGCTTACTGAGACACATTATGAATGCCTCTATGATAGCTAAGATCATAATATCAATTTCACACTATAATATCTATCTTTCTGCCTGCTTAGCTTTGTCATCTCCTTTTTAAAGTTATCAATCCTTTTCCTTCCTCTCTTTCTTCTACCAGGATGGTGCCTCCAATACGGCCCCTTGAAAGCCAGGGAGTTCCCTCACTGCGGCGCTCCCATTACAGCTGTTGTGTCTTATGGCTTTTTATTCCTATGTGAAGGTGAATAAGGCTCATGTAGGGATACAAGCCACTAAACACACAGTGATAAATCAGCTTGAAAAGACTTGTCTGTTAGTCCTTTTCTGAACAAAAAATAAGTTAATCAAACAGCCAAACTTTATTTCCTGTTTGTGTGCATTTGCTTAAACAGTAGAATATCTTATTTGGGTAATTATTGTGCATAAATGATTATGGAATGATGTGCCATTGTTTTTGAGCAAAGTCAGTAATGTTTACTCTAATTCTGAATAACTTTTTTTTTTTACTGTCTAGTTATTGTCATTAGATCATAGTGTGGAGTTACTGGAGGGAATTTTTTTTTTTAAACGAATGAATAGATTTAGGAATTCAAATTTGCATAAAACCAGTGGGGTTCAAAAGTCAGACCATACTGAAAAATTAGGATTCAAAATCTAATTTAAATTTGGAAATAATCAAGGTTTAGGATTTTGAGATACTTTACAAAAAAATGTAAGCAAATAAGCGAATTCGTGACATTTGAGATACTTAGATACTATTCTCAACATTCTCAAATCGTGCTGGATAACATGATCATCAGAATTGTTATGCTTATGGTATCATTAGAAATGGAAAACAAGCATTTTTACTAGTGGTCTTCGTTTTGGACCCCACTATCCACTTTATTTTTCAGGTAAGAGATTTGTTACACAATTGCTTTTGAAAACGTCATGTCTTTGTCCGGATCAAAGCTGTCGCTCTCCCTACTAAAAACAGGTCGTCAACCCTTGATGGCTCTATGATCTTCACATTTTCATTGTGAATGTCAGTTTAAAGTGATCATTAAATGTGAATTCAAAGGATACAGTGCAGTTCTTGACTGATTAAAAAAAACGTTGTACTCTCCTATTGCACACTTCACACAGTTCATTCTTTCACATTGCATTGTGATAAGTTACAAGCACACTTTCATTTTGACAGATCCACAGCATGAAATAAGGAAACCACCAGAATGACAAAGAAACAAAAGACTTGATGCAAAAAAATTTAATAACCAAGTTTATATGATGCACTTTGATCCACTCATAAGCCTTTAGTAGGCTTTGTATTTTGCTTTCTTTTTTTTTCTCTTCATCTTTTGCACATTATTAAAATAGAACTTTGACATTATGCATTGCACTGGAAATAATCAACCTACAATATTATACAATATAAGATACATATAAACATGACAAAGCACCTTTTGTTCTTGTAAATAGTAATTATTAAAGAACTGTGGGGACACATAGATGATCGTGTGGGGTTTGTGTATGGTAACATCAGTGCATGGGAAGAATTCTTAGGGGTTTCATGCGCAGTAATAGCACCTGAGTTCATATTATAGATGAAATCAAACTAAATACAGTTTTGGAAAAGGCTTTTCCCTTGCCCTCCTCTGAACAGATCAAATTAGGACACAAATAAACCCTTTCTTTTTGATTGATCTTACACAGTATGTTTGTGTAATTTCCTCTAAAACTTAGTACCAGCAATGATTGAATGAGTGTAATTGCTACATGTTCCCTTCAGTTATAAGACATTGTGTTCACATTACACAAAATATAATAATAAAATAACATAGCACCAATTAGTGATGATACAAAAGCTAATACTAATGAGTGTCTCTGCAATACAGTAAAGTAAAAGAGTATGAAGGAGTAATTCTCTGAAGCATATAAAATAAAGCACATTGACATGATTCAGACTTAGGATGTCTTTTGGTCCTGTTGCTAGGAAAACATCTAAGACCATGTAATGTTAAAGTGTCATGCATTATTTGGAAAACAAATATTCTCAGTTCATTTTCAAGTAAATTCTTTCCCAAAAACCTTTACTTTGTTGTTGCTGAAATACAGTCTCTTAGAGATAATGCTCCACTATAAAATAGAGAAAATAAATTTGTAACCAACATATTCATCCTATATTCATACATTTTGTTGTTGGTCTTCACATATATGTAAATACACATTTACAAGAGGAATGCAATAAAGTGACTAAACAAGGAGTTAAATTATTTCACAGAGGAGGGCCATACAATCCAAGTATCATGAATACACTGCCTTAATCACATGCCTAGTGGATCACTTAATTACCTCCTCGTTAATAGCATTCATTTAATCCTTAATTGATTCAGAAGTGTCCTTCCTTAAAGGAATTTTAAAGCTAGTTAGTCTTTGGCCAAACAGCTGGCTGAGGAGGTTGTTCTGTGACTCTGCAGTACGGTATGAATGAGTCTCTATGGATCTGACCCCTGGCTTGGACCGTGATTTGTTAAATGAATTGTTCATGGTGGAGATCCTGGAAGAAGGGGAATGGATGGGTCTCCTAGGAATGTTCTTTTTCCCTTTGCAATCTCCGGTGAAGTGACGTACAATCTCAACCTTTTTTGGTGAGAAACTATCTACAGAACCTTTCTTCAGGTGAAGGCCCAGATTAGATGACCCTATTTTATGCTTGGAGATTATTTTGTTACTGACTGTGTCATCCTTTACTGATGTAAGCACTGGATAGTCATTGGGAAGTTCATTTTTCCTTTGTCCATCAATATTTTCAAACCTGCTGGGTCTGAACTTCTTTTTGGCCCTTGGGTCAATCCCCAAATTTTCCCTTGCTGTTGGAGATTGCGTTCTCTGAGAGCTATGAGGTGTCTTAAGATCTTTCCTCTTCTTCTGTTGCCTGGTTGAATCCTTGTCTTCACATGTGTTAGAGCTGTTGGTGTGATGTGCAGAATCAGTGGTACTAAGGTTATTGTCAAGACTTTGTTTCATAGTTTCCTCAGATTTGACCATAGTTATGTGCTTAGTCAGAGCAGTAGTCAGCTGTTCACTGTGATGAGTCTGAAAATCTTGTTTATTTTGATCCTGCTTCACAGATGCGATTTCAAAGTCATTACAAGATGAGAGCCCTTGCATGCCTTGTTTTGGTAAATTTATGTCTGTTTGACCACACAATTGAATGGTGCATTGACTTGAGTGCCTTATTTCCCCTTGTTCACTTGCATTTTCAAGACTTAATGAAGTGTTTGTCTCCACCGTGTCTTCGTTAAGTTTGCTAATGCTCGAAATGTCAATCTCGGAAACTAACAATGTTGTTGGAATGGTGCAACAGTCATCTTCTATTTTAACATCACAAATCTCTGTCAGAGCTCCTTTGTCTGTTGCATTGACTTCCCTGGGCTCATCTGCTTGCATTTCATAAGATGAAGAAGAGCTTTCATTTTCTTCTTTCAGCTCTGTTGATGGAAGACTCTGTTCCACAGAATCTGTTTGCACTGTACACTCAATAATATCCCTGGCAGGGAAGTCCTCAGCCTCATCTTCAATTTTCACACTGGTATTGTTTGTTTGCGTTGAATGTTCCTCAGTACTGTTCTTTACAGTGCAATCTATGATGGGCAACACTGATTTGATGCCTTGCATATGTGACACTGTGATGTCTAAGCTGCTCTCAGTTGCTTTCCTTTTCTTGCTTGGTGGTGTGTCAGATTTATCATCTTTTGAATTAAAAGGCTTGCAAGGTCTCACAACTCCCTTGAACTTGAAGATCTTGTTCCCTCCAGTTAGGTGTTTCTCCATGTGACGATCAAATTGTTCCTTTTTTGAAAAAGTGTAGTTGCAGGTACTGCAGATGAACGACTTCTTGATTACATGCATGACATCAGCACAGAGTTCACAAGTATATAGTGTGGTGTGCTTTGAGTCTGGCTCATCTGTCTCATCATGTTCATTTTTAAGGTGGTCTTTAAGCTCCTTTGCCTCTTGGTAGGATACTGGGCATTTGTGACAAAGATAAATCTTTTGCAAGCTGTGGACCACTAAATGGCGCTGGAGCTTGAAAGGCTTTGGAAACTGCTTGCCACAGTGGTGACAGTCCCTTGAAGGGTCCTTGCAGTTAGGATGCATCTCAGCATTTTTAGAAGAAGTCTCTGCTTTAGATAGAACCTCAAGCGTTGTCAGTGCGCAGTGCTTATTTCCTCCCCCAATACTTGTTTTAGTCTTCAGAATTGTGGAAGACTCCTCTGGAACCTTTGGCTCTTGTCCATTAACATCAAAATATGTTCTTCTCTCTTCCTTAGATGATGGTTTAACATTGTCTCTTGCAGGTCTGCTGTGCCGATGCTGCATTATTGAAGATATGAAGTTCTTCACAGCATTTTCTTGCATGAAACACCCAGGCATGTCCAAGAGGGAACTCTGAGACTGCCCTCTTCGCGCAAACTGTGTGGCATGCTCACGCAAGTGTTCATTGTACATCCAGACATCTGAAATTTCTTTCAAACACATCCCACAGGTCCAAACACCAGCTTTGTTTTTGGCGTGTTTCTCCCTGAGATGGTCCCTAAGCTGTTCCCGGGAGGTAAACTTGCGCTGGACACACATATAGCAAGTTGGGGGAGGTGATGGATTGTGAGAGAGCTTGTGAAAGTCGAGCTCACCTAAGGTGAGAAACCATGTGAAACACACCTTGCATTTGTACTGCTTATCCTTTGGTTTGAGTCCAGGTTCTATGCGTTTCCTACACTTCCGCTCCATAGGCTTTTTGCAAGGTCTTACAGGGTCTTTCAGTTCTGTGCTTGCAATTGTCGCAACCAAAGGCATATCTTTCTCGGGCTCAAAAAATGGTACAGGAATCTGAATTGTAGTGTCATGGTTTGGTATCTCAATGCTTGGTGAACAAGAGGCATTTTCTTGAACACAGACTAGTTGGAGAGGGCAAGCTGCATCAGGAACCTCTGGTTTACAATCTTCTTGCGGAACTGATGACACTGTGTTTTCTGGCATAGCGCAATCATGTGAATCATCCTGGTGCTCTAAGGATTGTCTAATTGTGCCATCATTCTCACATAAGAATTCTTTAATGCCATTTTCTGCATTTTCCTCGTAACCAGCCTGGTGATCCATTAGGCCATCTTTTGAATGACAAGCGTTCTCTGTAGAGCTGTTTACTAAGCTTTTGGGAGTCGTTGCATGCATGTTATCATTGTCGATTGATATGGTTTCATATTCACAAGGGTCATTTGTGCCGTTGGTGAACATATGTCCCAACTTGTTTTCTTTAGACTCTGCATACTTGTCAATAAAGGCACCAGTGGGAGGACAGTCTAAAACTAAACAGGACAGTTGTTTTTGCTTTTTGTTGCTTTTACCATAGACCCTTGCACATTTCTTTCTTTTCCTGTCATCATTTCTTGGGAATAACTGAGAAAAAGTATTTTCATCATCAAAGAAAGTCTTAAGATCAGGTCCCATTCCTAAAGTACCAGTAAGCAAGTGATTGTCTTCTGTGGGAGAAGAGGTGTTCTCACGCTTAATATCCACAGAAGAATCCCCAAGTGGATAGTGGATATCTTCTGTCAGAGCATATTTTGGGTTATCACAATACTTTACAACATCGTCAATGTCATGTGTGTCCCCTTTCTTATGCAAATCGGAAGTCTCTGTGGAAGAAATTGTTTCTTCCTTTTGCTCTTCAGTGCTGATAGTTACCATGCTCTTCTGTTCCTCTCTCACATTGACTTCATGATAGCTGTGACTGCTACCCGGAATCTGTTTTTCAGGTGACTTAGGAGAGTTTTGTTGCACCATTGAGGGGGAATCTAGAGATATAGCCTGCAACATATCTGTTTTAAGAGTACTGAGTATTTCATCTGAAAAAGTGTCTTGCTTTACCAATTTTGAAGAAAACATTTCACTGCGTGTGTCCATGGTATTGATACCGTTATTTTCCCTTTCATTAGCAAGAGTTGTCTGATCAGTATCACAACTTTCTGGGATCTTTGACGTATCAGAATCATTTGCAATCCCTTCGAAGATCAAATGTGCATCTGTTTTCTGTCCTTGTCCATCTGAGATTTCATTTCTGTTTAAATGTGAAAGAACTGCTGGACCCATAACATCAATGCTATCTTTCAGTGCTTTTTCTGTTGGGTGTGACATATTATAAATGGCCTTAGACACTTGACTACTCATATTTACATTTTCAATAGGTGAAATCCCTTCAGTCTTTACTACATGCTTCATGGCTTTATGTCTTTTAAGTCCAGGATGTGTACGAAAGAACATTGCACATATTTCACACTGAAATTTTCCATGAATTGCATTCTGTGTACCACCCTTTTTAGGTGAGGATTTTGTCTCACTTGACCTTAGACTCTGTCCTTCATTTTGGACAGATGTGCATGCAAGACCCACAGATACTGCTTTTTCACAAGGTATCAGAGGTTTAGATGTCTCCTTAACATCTAACATGGTGGACCTCTGCATTGCATCATGCTCATTGGTGATCATCTGATTGTCCATCTTCTCAGAATCTACTTTCTTCAGAAGTGTGAGTTGCAGATCCATGTAATCAACAGTTTCACGTGGAACATGAGTACCATTCATGTAACTCTGGTTAAGGTTTGAGACTTGTTCAGAGTGAATTGTAGTGACATCCTCAACATAATTACTGCAGGAAGCTGATACATTTAAATATTTAATATCATTTTGGATGTTTTCATTTATAGAGTTTTCGGCTATTTCAAGTCCAATCAGGTGGCCCTGGATATTTGGCTCTGGTTCATTTGCATTATATGGTAAGCTGGATGACAAAGGTTTATCAAGAGAGAAAGCACAGGCATTGAGGATGTAATTGTCTGTGGAGTTTGATTTTACATCAGACTGGTCATTTCCTTTGTTTAAACATTTAGAGGTGAAGTTGTAGTCACTGAAGCATGTTTCACTGTAATTCAGGGGGCTGAGTTTCAAATCATATAATGCACCTGTATCCTGAGAGCCATCCAATGGCCTAGAATGCAGAGAAGTCTCACCAAAAATTGGTTTTGAGATTATGTCCTCCACAGCAGAGCTAGAAATTTTACTCTCTGTGATTTTTACTAAATCCTGATGGGGAACAAATGAAATATCTAATTCTGGTGTTGCGGAATCCGAAGTATCTACTGACCCGCCAATATTTTTGTGATCTGAGTTTTTGTCTTCCAGGTCTTGTCCATTTTTGCTCAGTGCAGGGGTAACTGTGCCTGGTAGTGAACCATTATCTCTCAGTTCACAAGGGCTTTGGATAGAGTTGTGAGAAAACTGTGATGCTTGAGTCACAGTATAAAGTTGAGGACTTTGCTCAATGTTCTTCTGTTGATTCTCTTCACATTCTGATTGCACAGGAAATGCCATATCAGGCATGGCTCTCTCCACACTCTCTGTGCAGTCATGTTCATCTTGAACTACAGGACGATCTTTAGGAGAAACCACCCTTTGTCTATTATTTAATTGTGAATGGGTTGACAAAGTGGCTGGACAAAGAGGAGACTTGATGTTTGAAAGGGGTGGTTGGATGTTTGTATGAGAGGGACAGTCTGTTGCTCCACCTGTTTTGTCAGATGCCTGCCTGTTGCCTTTAGAAATGAGTTCTGGCTTCGCAATTAGAGCTGAATCTTCATCACATTTCTGTGTTTTTTCAACACACAGAATGTTTTTGTCTTTTGGTATGGCTGGGGATGTTGAAAAGTGTGATATTTTGGAGAAGTCTGGACTATTGGTAATATACAGTGAGTCTTTTAAGTCAAACTGTGCATCACACTCAGCATTCTCGGTTTGGCTGACAGATGACTCACGCTGTTCATATCTAGAGACTGAAGACTTCACTGAGTCAATTTCATTTGAGTTCTCACAGCATTCAGTTTGTGGACTCGCAAAGGAGCTCTCAGCAAGCTGTTGTTCATTAGCTACTAAATCTTCATTATGAAGTGTGTCATTACTACTCTCATTTAGGCTGGCTTTTGTTTCATTTTCTGACTCTGCAATGTCACTGGTTTTCTCTTCTAGTTTATCTGAAAAGGCATTTGTCTCCACTGAGAACTTTGTGTTTCTAAATTCTACATATTCAGACTCAATGTGTTCTGAGTATTCGTTGTCTTGTTTTTCATGTTCCTCAGGAACCACACACTCTTGATTAGGAGATGACTGAGGTGATGTAAAACCTGAAGACAAAGAATCTGAGATTACTTCCAGGCTCTTCATCAGATTTTCTGTGTAGATTTCATGTTCAAGCATCTCTTCTGACTTGTCCAAGCACTCATTATTTTCTGTTTTGTCTTCTTGGTGCAGAGGTGAACTGTTTTCTGTGTTCAAATCAGTGAGCCCCATGCTGCCCTTCATATCCAAATGTTCATGTCCTGAATCAGATGGTGTGTTGATAGCAGATGAATGTGTTGGTGTATGAAGACCTTGCTGTCCACACATCAATCCAAATGAGAGTGGACTAGACCATGGTAAGTCAGGTTCTGAGAACAGTGCTGAATTTGAGTCTACTCGTCTGGCAATATCCAGGTTCTCTGAGGAACAGTTTATCTGCAAGCTACTGCCCTCATCTTCACTTTCAGGGTCAAGTCTCAGTGGAGAGAATTTGCTCATAGTAAGCTGTTTTGTTAGCTCACTGTCTAATGGTGGAGGGCTGCTGAGCTTGGCTGTTTGCAGCTGACTCTCAAGCTCTGTAACAATTCTTTTTATTTCCAGATCATCAACTGACACGCTGTTGAGATTAGGAGTGTAGTCCGTTAATTTCTCTGACAAAGCAAATGGGACATAGTTAAAATTGGTCTTATTCTCATTTGAGTCAGAGTCCTCTTTGTACTGAGAAATCTCATCTGGTAGTACAGGACTAACATTAACCATCAGATTCCAGTCTCTCTGTTCTAAGAATGGTGAGAATGACGACTCAAAAAGTTCCTTCTTATCGGTTGTGGTTTCCAGAGGACTGAAGCTCTCTTTGGCAAGCTGAATATCTGGATAAAGATTGTTCTCAAAACCTCCCACAGAAAGGTCGCCAAACATTGACGTTGTGTCAAAAGAAAGAGGTGATTTTATAAGACTTTGATCATGTTCCGAAGGATAGGGAATGAGACATTGCACATCCTTTTGAGCTGCATCATGGACTTTTGAAGGTGATAAGCAGACTTTGTCCACAAGTGAAGTGCAAAAAGGTGGGGGTTCAGAGAATAGATAATTTGAGCTTCTGTTGGCTTCTTCACTTGATGTGTTGTTATTGATGGCTTTCTCAAAAATGGGTGCTGAAAATTCAGAACTGTTTGTTCTCTTGTGGGATTTACCCTTTGATGCAACAGCATCTTTTGTAAAAACATGGCTAGAATCTCTATTGTTTGTCATTTCCATTGGACTCAGTGTTATGCCAGACCCTCTTGGTGATGTGATATTTTTTGGGTAATCTTTTTTGAATGGCTCTTCCGTGGTTGCAAGAATTCCTGCCTCAAAACCATAGTGGTCCCCTTTTCCTTCTATTTCCACTCGGGTTGTTTTGAATCTTGCGAGGCTGACAGTACTTTTAGTCATTGTACGCTCAGATGCAGTCTCTTCAGTCTTACAGATAATGCTTGAACATTTTGAAGTAGTGAATTGATCCTTGTGCTCAGTGAGTAGTATCTTATCAGTGCTGTACCTTTTGGTATTTTTTGTGAAGGTCAAAGCAAGTGATGTGCTAGACTCTTTCCGTATCCTTGGTGGGGATTCCTTGTACACATTCTGCTCAAGCGTGTCTTGATCTTTCCTCTGTACTTCTGTTCTTTTCTCAGAGTCTGAATCTGTATGATCAATACTTTTTGGGCTGCCAATACTATCGCTACAAATACTTATTGATGTGCTGAGTTCACTGCTTGTGGAAGACCTACTGCTCCGTCTTCGTAGCCTTTTGTGACCAGGATTGTCTTTCATCAAGGATGGAGAGACGTCAAAATCTTTCTTGGCATCAAAGGACTCATTTTTGTTTTGTTTCCATGAACTTTCCCGGCTCTTGTCAGCACAAATCCTCCCCTTACACTCTTTAGTGTATGTGTACTTGCAGCGAATGCTTTGGCTGAGACGTCCCTGACTAGCTATCTTTACAGGCTCACAGTCATCATCTGAGTCAGAAACGTAATCATATTCCCTGAAAGTAGGGTTCTGCACTGCGGGAGTCACTCTCTCCATCACAAGTGAAAACTGCATGTTTTTAGTGCCCTTTACATGGAGTTTATGCAACTTGTTCTTTTGTTGAACAATTTTGTGAATAAGCTCTTTACTCCAGCTTCCACCACCTGTCCTTTTCCTTTTTCCTTCTGTTGCTATTGGTTTCTGAGCCGTTGGACTTTTGTTACCACAGGTGGATCTGGGACATGTTGTTTTAACTAAAGCTGTGCTGCTTTGCAGGCTTTTAAGCCCACATCTTGCAGAAAAATTGCTTGATAAAAGAAACTTAGAACTGTAATCATTTTTGTGTTCTGTTTGTTCTGACTTTCTTGCTTCCCACTCCATTTGTGTGCAATTTGACTCCTGTGACTGTGACTCTGTTGGAGAGGATTCTGCTTTAAGGCCTTCCTTTTGTATCAACTCGTGTTGGTTTTCTTTGTAAGGGATATCTGTGTGTTTGCTGTCTAAACTAAGGCTGTCTAAGTCTGAGTCAAAAGGATATTTGCAGTGAGCTTGAGATCTCTCACTAGATGTTGATTCATTGTTAGTTCTACCTTCAAATATCGTGGAGTCTTTGGTAGTCAAAGCCTGTCTTGTTGATGTACATTTAGTAGTGGTGAGGTCATCATCAACAAATGCATCAATAAAGCTGCTATCAATTTCTGCGTTGTCTGACTGATAGCCTAGTCCATTCAAAGCCTCTGTGATAAGGCTATCCAATTTGGGATCTTCCATCTCTAAATCTGGCAAGGGTGCAGATGGTAGCATCAGTTTCATTGAATCATCTTTTATATCTCCTTTGGTTTCATTATCTGGCACTATTTCCCCATTCTTGTTCAGTCCAAGTAGAGACAGATGCAAATCTGAAGAACTTCGCAAAATTGCATAACTGGATCCAGATGACATGGCTTTTGTGTGGTCCGTCTGAAACTTCCTTATTTCTTCCACTTTTGGCACATCTTTTAAATCATTTTGTGCAAATGTATGCTGTCCACAGTATTGCTTATGGTCTAGAAAAGAGACAAGGTTATTAAAATTTTGATCACATTGCTTGCATGTCAGAAGCACATCCAGTTGATCAAGGTTTGCTGAGACTAATGATGTGGCGAGTTGGTGGGCAGAGTATGGAGGTGGGGGATGGTTTTCTGTTCTGTAGGTCTCCAAACAACCTTTTCCATTGTCCATGTTGGACTTTGAATGCCTGTTATGTGGCATGAAACTTGCCGTGTTTTCTTTGGCTCGCTCTTGTTTATAGTGCAAGTCTCTGGAAGCTTCTGCATGGTAGAGATGCTGGTTAGTGTTCATGTTATTAGATGATATCAATACTTTATCCTGTTGCTGCTGAAAAAACTGAGGGGACAGAACCTTTGAAATTTGGCTGTCATCAGAGTTACTGTTTACAGAGTTTGTAGAGGCTGGGGAGAGTGATGAACATGTACTGCTAGATGCTGGATTTTGAGTGGGTGAACGTGAAGGAGAGTCATATGGTGACACCATCTTCAGCCCTAAGGGTGCTACATGTAATGGATGGTAGCTACAGTTTCTTGATGTCACTGGCACTGGGTGATTAATACCAAAGTATAATGACTTATTCTTGGCATCACCCACCTGGCCTTGATTTGTATCCACCTTATTTGTAAAATGACTGGGTGGAATTGTGTTGCAGCCTTGCTTGACACTGTCCTGCTTTTGGTTTGAGAAGTCATCATTTTTCTTTTTGTTGAGAAAATTGTTAGAATCTTTATGGTTGATGTTTTTGTGTGGCTTATTGTCATCTTGCCAATCTGATGGGCCTATCAAAAAAGTCAGCTGCTGATTGCTCAACTGCCTGGAGAGATCAATCCTATTTTGGTTTGGCATTGCAGTTGTGAAGCGTATCTGCTGCCAAGGCATACGGCCATTGATGCCAGTGTTTTGTCTTTGTTCTGGTGCAGTTTGATACTGAAAGGGGTAAGGTGTGGAGGGCTGGTCTATGAGTGGTGGTGGAAAGGTTTTGTTTGTGCCTTCCCATTGGTGTGATACCCTGCCGTGGTGTTTACTGGCACTTTTGTCAAGAGGCCCTGGGCTAATGTGAATACCATTATGTGGGGGGCTAATTACGTGTACTTGTGAACTTGAACCTTGTGCAATATTTCTAATATGATGAACACTGCCTTGAATAAGAACTCTCTGGCTGGGAGTGCCATTTTTAAGATGGCAGCCTCTCTTGCCCACTACTGTGAAACTTGTGTCTCTGCTGTCTATTGGACTAAAAGACTCCGATTTATCTGAAACAGTCTTACTCTGCTCTGTTTGCCGAGTACTTGATGCTGAGCTCTCGTCATTGCTGGGAACAGAAGATGACATACCATGTGGCGTCTGCATGTACTGGGGTGGTTTATGGTGTAACTGGTATGACTGCCTGTCCTCTACCTGGTCATTACCAAACTGTGCACTAGTTTGCATGGCCTCATGGCCCTCTGAGGACGGAAAGGAGAATAAATTATGGGAAACCTGGTTAGAGACAAGAGAAATATCATTGTAATCTTGAGACGGTGTATTCCGATCACTGGGAAAGGAATCAGAGGCTGACTCCTCTAACAATGGGTATCCATACTGAAATGGTACAGGCATAAAATTTCCATTGGTCTTGTTCAAGTCCACAAGGTTGTTTGGCTTTTGTGAAGTAAGGGAAAAATTTGTGTTTCTGAAAGTCCTATCTGGAGACTGCCACGTGTCTGTTTTACTCAGCTGAAAGTCAGGGAATAAAGTTTCATTGGCAGGTTGTGTACTGTTGCTCTCGATTGGGCTGGGCTTCTTTTGCAGAGTAGATGGTGGATTCTGGTGAGCAGGCCCTCCAGAGGTGGCACCAACATCCTGTGAGGTAAAACTTTGGGAAGCAAGGTTAGGTGAGCCCTCATGGAAGCACCTGAACTGTAGTTCTTCCTGCTGCAGTTCGGCCTCTCGCTCTGGAATACTTGGCACATGGAAGCGGTAGCTGCCTGAGACAGGACCTCTGTTGGACTCGAGCTTCTTTGGAAGTGAGACTTTCTGCTGGGGATAGGCTATCCCAATTGTGGGATTTGAACGTGGGTTAGTAATACTCAATCTGTACAACTGCTGTGGGTTGCCACGCTCTTTCCCCGGCTTTCTACTCTTGTCTCTATTGCGACTCTTTCCACTTGGCGACTGAGGGCTGTCCTTGCCGCTGGGCCATGTCCTGTTGCTATTGAATGAATGATTCTGCAGTGACTTAAAATCAATCTTTCCAGCCTGCTGTGGGCGAATTACAGCCTCACGTTGCTGCGTGTTGTCCCTCTCTTTTTCTGAAAACTTCGCAATATTGTTCACAGCCTGTGGCTCCAGACTCACATTTTGAAAGTGCTCAGGGGACTCTATTAAGCTTTTGTGCTCCACAGCCCCCTTATCCTGTTTTTTGGACTCATTATCCAGCTCTTTGGCAGCCAAGGACTGTTTAGTCTCTTCAGTCATGATGCCAATGTGGCTAGTTCAGCACGCTGGTCCTTATCTGCACAGGCTGTGACATGGACACATTGTGTTTCAGTCAGAATCAATAGACCTGCAGGAACAGAAGCTTGATGTACAGGATTATTTCCTCTTATTTCTTCATTTCCCCGATGATGGAATGTTCATGTCATTTTTGTGATCTGAAAATAGAAGAGAAAGGATAAGGAAATGTTATTCTCACTTTAATTTTCACATTAGGTAATATTGCTTTACAAATATGTAATACACGTAATGCTACAGAGAAATAATGCTATATTAACAAAAATACTATACAATTCAATCATTATAAATAATTGTGAACTGTAATTGCATTTGAATGCAGAAATTTCACTCAGGTGGTAAAATGTTTATTTTGTAGCATTGGGATATAAACTGAGACAAGCAATTCCACTTCTCACCTGACGAGGGCAGAATTGCATCAGTTTTTTCATATACTGCAGGTCTACATCTCATTCACATAAATCAACAAGAATTGCAATTTAAAACATGAAACTGTAAACAAAATGTACTGCACTAGATACTACTTCATAAAAGATTCAGTTAAAATACTTTTAATTGTGTATGACCTTCTTTGGGTGCTCCAGAAATTGCTTATATTCAGGTTTACTTTGGCTAAGAGTATTTTGGTGGTGGCCAGACTATAAGCAGCTGAGAGTTTGGCAGCAAATTTTAATTTCTCTGCTTGGAAAATCTGTGCATACGGTGCTTTTCAACTGTGCACTTTCAGCAGCTGACACTATAAAAAAAAAAAGTTGGAAGTCCAGGGAGACTAGAAGTGCTTTTTGCTTTAAGACCATTTGGGGATGAAGAAATAGATAATCACAGGTCAATACTTGGCTTTCTTTCCCTCGGTTAAACATATCCACAAAAGTAAAAGAAGTCAAAAATAAGATCACAGATATGGCAATTGAGGAAAGTATGACTTTTTGCAGTTTGTTTTATTGTTTTTTTTTTTTTTTT